>BQNB010182787.1:2237-12465 GCA_026074375.1 Tanacetum coccineum | reverse complement strand
GCTAAATCATATTCCCGATACCTAAACCATAAAAGTTATTTTTAGAGGAGAAAAAGAGCAGAAGAGGTCTTGCAATGCAATCAATCCCATAGGAGACAATGTGTAATTTCTTATACTCTTGTAATCGTTTAGTTTTTGGTATCTGTTGTTCTCTTTTGAACAGATCTTACTTATCTTGTTAAAGCTTAGTTGTGTTGGATAGATCCAAGAAAACTATAATAGAAACTAAGATTGAGAATATCACAAACTATATGGAATCTTGTTTGCAATACTAAGAAGAACAATGAAATAGTAAAAACAAGATCTTTGCTAAACTTTCAATATATTGAACAATCAAAGTTACAGAAGAACCTTGAAACTAACTATATTTTCTATGATAACTAATATGAAAACTTGATATCTAAATCAATGCCGTATGGTTCCTTTTATACACTAAGGAAAACCCTACTGGGCTTACAAAACTCGTCAAGTGATCATGCATATCTATTCCTAATAAAACTCATGCATATCACTTTAGCAGTACTAACTATTGTAACTAACAGTACTAATAAACTGACAGTACTAACATTTTGTACTGGCAGTACTAACTATAACACTAGCAGTACTAACTTAGCTTGGCAGTACTAAGTCTTCTCTTGGCAGTACTAAGTTGAACCAACATTATAAACTTTATAGAAGCCCTTATTTCCCAACAATCCTCCCATAAACTTGTAATTTGCCTTCAAATCCTCAAGTTTCTCTGAATTAATCCATCTGTGTTGAGGGGATACTTCCAAACACTTTATTGTCTTGGTTGGTTTGCTAGTATGAAGATTTTCTTTAAAAGTTCATCTGCCATCTCTGAATGTTGATCCACTTGCAGCTTGTTACACAACATCAAAGTCATAAGCCCTCATGTCAATGGATAATCTTTTTCAACAAGCATGAAAATATCATGTCCTTTCTCTGTAGATACATGATGAACACCACACGTATCATATAACCTCTATGTCAATGGATCATGCATTTAACTCTGAGACTTCCATAACTCATCATCATTAATAGGTTCAAATAGTCTCTTCAACTCTACCCAAAGTTCTCTTTCTTTATCTTCAGTAGGTTCTGTTGAGTTGAATATTTTATGAACTAGACTCCATAGTTTGACTAGATCATCCCTGTCAAAATTCTTTAGCATATCTTCAAAGATCTGATATACCTTTGTATGATTACCTACTCTGATGATCTTCCAATACATTCTTGAGTTCAGTGTAAACTTCAAAGTCAATGATTAGGTATTTGGTTTGTAGGGCTTCAACATTCATCCCTTCTTCTGGAACTATGATTATTAACTGTTGTAGTTGTTCTTGATATAGTTCATCTGATTCTTTATCTTTTAATTCTTCAGCTGGTTCCGATCCTTCTCCTATCTTTTGTCTCTTTGAACTTTCTTGATTTCAAGTTCTGTTTCTGCAGTTCTCTTAGAACTTCCAGTTGATATCTTAGGAACTAATCTGTCACTCTCCATGGGAACAAAATCTTTTACCCTCTTCATTGTAGTCTCAAATAACTCCTTGATCTCATCAAAGGAAAGTTTCTTCAATTGCTGTAGAGTGTGACTTCCCATATGCTTGATATAATTATTCATGTAAGTCCTTTGTTGAGCTTGAGTCATGAGAATGTTCCTTCTTTGTTCAGCTCTTTGTTGGGCGAACAGTCTCTTTCTTTCATTTATCATTTCTACAAGCAGTCTTGCTTTCTCAGCTTCAAAGAATTTTCCTCTTTCTTCTGCTTGTAACTTTTGTGCTAACTCTTCATCAGCTTCTATTTGAGCTTGTATGTTATCCTATTCTTCAGTATTTAAAGTGTTAGCATCTTCATGAACTCTGACTATCCTTTGTCTTTCTTCTTCATCAAGCTGTTCTTGCAATCTCAGAGCTTCTTCATACCCAAGTCTTTCTTGCTCTAGTTGCAACCTTGTCTTCTTCTGAATAGGTTCAACTTCTTTCATAACAGCTTTGCCTTTATATTTTCTCTTTGCTGTACTTCTTTTGATGTATACTAAACTTTCAGCAGCAGTCTTAACTTCAGGGCTAGCAGTACTAACTTCTTTTTTACCCTTTTCACCACTACCAAGGTCTTCCACAAGTTTAGTAGGCTCTTCTTGATCTAAAAGTATCTCAGTATCAACACTATTCCTCCTATGAATCTTTGCATCCTCTTAAATCCATGAAGTCCATTCATCTTGTACTAATGAAATAGAGGGTACTTGATCAATTTCAATTATTTTCCTCCCCTGTTTGGAAGGATCCTCTAACTCGTCTTCATCATCAAATACAACCACTCTTTCCCTTCTTCTAGCTTGACTTGACTTGACAATTTTCTCCAATTTCTCGACCTTCTTGATAAGTTTAGTGTAAGTAGCACCATATGTCAGTTTGGTCTGCTTTAAGTCGGATTCTAAACTATTTACTTTCTTGGACAAAATGGTATAAAGAACTGTCAATTCATGAAGTGTCATACTGCCTTCATCACTTCCAAGTGAGTGAACTCTTAGAAGAGGTGAATCATGGGGTAAGGTAGCAGCCTGTTCTGCAACATGAGTTGTTTACATAGATGGTGGTGAAGTTGGTGGTTGTGAGGTAGATGGAGCATTGGTGGGTGTGTGATGGGACTCAACTGGGACTGTTGATCCTTCACCTTATAAAATTTGACCCTGAACAAGCATTGTTTGAAACAATGGAGTGTCCACCCTAGTATATCCCTTGGAAGCTCTTTTCATATTGCTAAACAATTTTTGAGTAAGAGTAGGAGAAATATAAAGTCTTTTATGAGGTAGAAGCAGACTCTTGTGTTTGTTCAAAAAGATCTGTATAAATCTTGGATACATCAAAAATTAAGTCTTACTGTCTAAGTTTTTCACCATGCTATCAAATATCAGTTTTGAAAAATTAAAAGTTCTGTTGGTGGCCAAGCAAATGATAGCAGTTGCTATATTGCTGCTAAATTGTTCCCAAGTAGTTTTCTTAGAACTTAAACAGTGAAGGATGGTATGTATCAAAAATTTCTACTGAGAGGAAAAATGTCCCTTTTGAAAAGTTAAGTTATCAGAATTGGACACATACCTCCCCCCATTAGAGCAAGTTGCTCAAAAATTTCAGTATTAGGTAAAGTACTAATACCATCAGAATCTTCTAACTTGAGATGTCTTCTAATAGATGCCTCAGAAACAATCTTTACTTTCCCATCTATCGTAGCAGTGATTTCCATGTCTCCATTCTCAAGTGTGCTTGCAGTAGCAGTTTGCCAAAACTGTTCTATGAGAGAAACATAGATAGTTGGACTTTCAGTGAGGGTATACCAAATGTGACTTGTAGTGAGAAAATCAATTATATAATGAAATCCTTCACTTCCTTCTGACTTCTGTAAGTAGGCAACCATGTTATGCTTGTCACAGAATTCCAAATTCACCATTTGATGAAGAGAAGTTTGATTAGGGTTCTGGGATGTGCTTGTTTATGAGAGTATGTGAGCTTGGTAAAGTTAATTGAGATTATATAGAGAGCACTTAGGGTTTTGATTTTACCGACTGAATGAAATTTGTTCTTATCTTCAAGAAAGCTTATGATTTTATCGAAAGATCATGAATTCTCCAAATTATTCAAACCTATAGGCGAAGTAGTTGGCGGAAATATCTCAACGGCTATTTTAATTAAGGAAATTATGTTATGCCTTAAATAGTACTAACGGTCACCCAACAGTACTAAGTTTGGCCTAACATTACTAACTTTAAGCCCAGCAGTACTAAAACATGGCCAGCAGTACTAAGTAATGCCTAACAGTTTAAGTAATGCCCAGCAGTACTAAGTAATGCCCAGCAGTACTAATCTTTGATATACCAGTTTTAACCTCAATTTCATCGAAAAAGCATTTTCATCACCAATTTTTACTCTCACAGTCACTCTTTTTGTTTTTATTCTCACTTTTCTCTTAATTCTTTTTCTCACTCAATCACTCTTTCTGTTTTTATCTCACACATCTCTCTTTCTGTTTTTATTCTCACTTTTCTCTCAATTCTTTTTCTCACTAATTCAGACAGTTTTGTATAATTTTCCATCAATTCCATTAGTTTCATAATGTCCTCCCTACTTCCAAGTGTGTTAACTCTTGAGAGGGGTGGATCATTGGACTATTTAAATGTAGTCTCAAACCTAGTTTGAGCATCTACACCCCCCCAATATAGTATCTTGGCACCTGAGACCACTACCTGAACCAGTTTCCCAAGGACTTGGCTCATTAAGTGTTGCCATGGATTGGGTCCTATTGATGTTACCACTGTCTTGCTCTGCTTCTAAGCTAGAGCTAAGAGTTAGTTTGTTTGGGCAGCACTTTCTCCCATTATTCATCCAAAAATAAAAAAAATCTCCTTGATGGACAGCCACATCACCACCTTTTACAGGGGAACACCGAATGAGGGTATCTTAGTGTCTGAACTCTTTTGGTCTTGCCTAGGTGTTTTGAATTGTCAACACTTTTGTTTGATGATACATGTCCTTTCAACCATACTTGACTGCATTTGACATCAGTAGCTTCCCCTTCAAGCAATACTTCATGAGGTAATGCTTCAATACCTGGTTCTCCAATTGCTTAGCTGCAAATGTTTTGTCCCAAAACCAAGAATACACATCCAAAGTATTTTCTTATTTATATTGTATTAATTATGGACTAAACAGTTTGAACTAGAGTCTCTTAAGTTATAAAAGAATACTAAGTATACATAGCAGTATTAAAACTTTTTTGCCTAGAGTACTTTAAAACCTGGGCCTAGCAGCATTATCCTACACACTACCAGTTTAGTTTTTTATTTCCAATTTCATCTCTAATACTGACTCTAATCTTTTTAAATCATTAAGTCTACAAAACAAGCTTTAGAGATTAAGGAGTCCAATGCTGCATTCAGAAAGTTTAATAGCTAACATCAAATGCCCTTTGTGAGTAGATCTCGCAACATATGTGATCTGTATGCATCTTATTCACTTGAATTAGCTCTTTCTAAGAATTTGATGAAATGGTTCCTTCATCTTCACAATGTGCTTGGTTTTCGAATGAATCACTAGATCTTACAATACAAATGGTGCTTTTTATTATCTTTGTGAATGATTGGGGTTTCATGTAATTGAACCATAATTCCATGATTGATTTTGAATCCATAACACCTCGTCTACTCTATTTACAGCAGCACATACTTACTTCAGTAGTGGAGTTTGCAACTATAGGTTGCTTTTTACATTGCCATGAATCAAACCTTTTGCCCAAGAAATTGAACTAACCTCCTGTTGTAGTTTTCCTTCAAGGCTAGACTCCTAGCATAATCACTGTTTGGAAAAATCTTCCAGTCAAATGGTAACTCCCTAGGATACCAAAGGCCTATTTAGGTCTGATCCTTTCAAGTATCTAAAGATCATTTCATAGCATGATGATGTGAGACTTTATAGAGTAACTTGGAACCGTGCACAAGCAAAAACTGCACAAATTATGCCAGGCTAGAGCTTTCAAGTACATAAATGATCCAATCGTTGTCTATATAATATGAACAATCCACACCCTTAGTTTCTTCATACTGTTCAAGCTTTGTTAGTCTATATTGGAGTGCTTGTTGTTTTACAATGACAAAGTAACGTCAAACTTTTTTCAGAATATCGCTACATACTTGTCTTGTACTGATGAGATTCTTCCTCTTTATGCTTTACCTTGTATCCTAAGAAGAATGTGGAGCACCACCATAGAACTTATTTGGAATCTCTTATGAATTCTTCTTCTAAAACCTCATTTACATAAAGACTTCTTTATAGACCCAAGGATGATAGTCATCAAACATACTCATGCACTAACAGGATATCACCTTTGTTCTTCTTGATGAATAGTAGTCTTAATCAATAATGCCTCTTCTAATTCTATTTTCTAAGAATGAGGTAGACTAGGTCTAATACCAGCTCTAGGAGGCATGATGTAGACCATATAAAGCATTTTTTACTTTAAAACTTTGACAGGAAATTTTGAATCTTCAATACCCGGGTTCGGCTCAATATACCTCCTCTTCAATAGTACCATATAAAAGGGCACTCTTGTACATCCATCTGGGTACCACAATAAACCTCATAAAGGATGCATTAGGCCAATAAATCACCTCTTGCTTCTATCATAGCAACAGGAGCAAAAACCTCATATAATCAATTCCTTCTTATTAGGTGTAGACCTTGTGCAACCAGTCTTGACCTTGATTTCTAACTTACTATCCCTCTCTCATCTTTTTGTTTCTAATAGACCGATTTGTGTTCAATGGCCTTCTATGATGCTTGCCCTTTGGGTAAATCACCAGAGTTCCAAACGTTTTGAAGTTTAAATTGACTGAAAGCTCTTCTTGCATTTTCTTCTATCCAACTTGGATCTGTCAAAGCTTTGAATCACCTTCTTGGGAAAATCCCATTCTATTTGTGAGACGAAAAATAGGTCGCATAAATAAGCGCACGTTTTGATAATCTTTATGATTTGTTTCCTCTGCTTTTTTTTTGTACGGGTCCTTGCACATTGGTTCTTGTAGAAATCTATGGTAATCCTCTTGTTTGACGTAGCTAAATGTATATATCTGGATGATCTGATTTATAGGTTGGATGCTTGTGAATTCTGGGGGTGGGGAGTTAGACGCTAACATCTCTATGGTGGTCTTCCAAGGCGGTTAGGTCAGCTCTGCACCACCTTCGAGCGGTCAGATGCAGTGTGCAGGATTTTTATATGCCTATATGGCTTCATAGGATTAATTCTTGAATATTAGGTTGTGCGCGTCGGCTGTTTTTTGTTTTCGGTGGGGTTGGGGGGTTTCGCAGTGCAGGGCGGGGTCGGAAGAGTTTGGGTAAACGGGAGGTGGTGTTTTGTGATGAAGAATGGGGAGGGTGTTGGGGGGGTAGCAGGGGGGTGGGGGGCCTGTTGGGGGTGGGGGGGGGGGGGGGGGGGGGGGGTGGGTGGGGGAGCTGGTGGGGGGGGGGGGGAGTTTTGCGTGGGGTGAGAAGGGGGTGGGGGGGGGAGGGGGTCGGGGGGTGGTGGGGGGAAGGGGGGGGTGTGGGGGTTGGGGGGGGAGGGGAGTGGGCGGGGGGCTGGGGGTGGGGGGGTGCAGTGGGGGGGAGGGGGTGGGGGGGGGGTGGGGTTGTGGGGGGGGGGGGGCGTGGGGGGGGGGGGTCGTGGAATGTGGGGTGGGGGGGGGGGCGGTTGGGGGAGGGGGGGGGGGGGGGGGGGGGGGGGGGGGGAGTTAGGGGGGGGGTGTTGGTGTTGAGGAATTGGTTGGGGGATGGTGAGGGAGCGGTTGTGCTTGTTTTTGTTTTATTTTTTGTATTTTTTTTTTTTTTTCTTTTCTTTCTTTTTTCATTTTATTTTTTTTTTTATTTAGTGATTCTTTATCCCAAGAAAACATAGTAAAAATGGGACTATGAAACTCACCTGAATACTCAAACGCAGCTTCTAAATCTCTACACGCAACTATACAAATAAATAAACACGGTTACACGCGACCAAGCTAAAAGCTCTAGTCCACCTTCATAAATTATACCAAAAATCACCCATGTTCATTTATGAGTATATTAACTACCTTTTGATTTCCAAGTTTACTTACATGTGTAACTACCTCAATTAAAATCAAACTTCCAAACTGTCCTAATTCGGATCTGATTGCACACCAAAATATATCACTCTAACTACCATACTTAGACATGATTTCAGAGGTTAATTTTTACGGGATTATCCATAGACATATGGAACTTAACTACTATAGAAGGGAAAAACTTAATTCCACTTTTAAGTATAGGTTTTACCCTCACAAACATGACCTAAATCTGACCCGTATTTACTATTCTGACAACTTTTAGTGTAACCAACATTTGAATGACTTCCCGACCTTAAAAACTTTCTGAAAAGTAGACTCTTTTGGCTTATTCCTAGGCTCAAGAAACATATCAAAACACGTTTTTATCATCTAGATATCAGTCGTTAAACACGACCCAAAATTCTGCTCAACCCTAAATCAAGTTTTAACGCAAATCTAACCTAACCAATAGCATAATCATGACCCTAATCAAGCTCTAATCATTTTATCATCATTAAATATCATTAATATTCTGAATTTTTATGAAATCCTAATTTATCCATCACTTTGTTGTTACATGAACTAAAAGAAAGTTAAATCAATTAAAGTTTTTAAACATACCTTGATCCTTAATTCTTGAACCTTAAACCACTAAATTGATCTTGAATAAAAAAACCCCCTTTTTTTCTCTGCTCTTGAGTTCGCCGGTTATAAAAAAAATAGGGGATTATGGGTTTGTATTTATAGTGTAGAGAAAAGATCTAGATAATTACCAAATTAGAATCCTAATTATACTAAAATTAGTTTTTTTTATTTCTTTTTTTTTCCTTCTTGACCGGCCGAACAAATCAATCTTTTATTTTTTTTTATTTTTTTTATTTACACATAAACCCTTTTATTTTGTTATTTTTATAAAAACTTTTATTTATTTAGACATCCTTCTAAATAAATCTAATTTTAGATACCTAAAAGTAAATTCACTTCATAATTTATTTTTTTCTAACTCAATAACACTAAAATCTACTAACTAAATTTCTATTCCCGCGATTTCCTATTAGCAAAATACGTATACATATACATATAATTATGTACACACATAGAATTTCACCTTCATTTTCATTGTCACTAAAGTGTGAACATAATGAAATATCCATAGCAACCATAATTTCAATTACCATGAGACGATCACGCTCAATGGATTTGTAACCAACCCACATAAGATCACATAAACACATAATTATTGTAACACAGACTGAAACTCAAGTCAATACTAACGGTTAACTAACCTGCTCAAAACACAGTTGTCACACATACGCTAAGATGTGTTGCCTCATTAAAAATCTTGCTTGGAAAAACTTTGTAGGAAAAAACCATAGCTAAGGTAAAAAGAGTGCAACGCGTATATTCTCCCTCTGACGTATATTCTCCCTCTGATGATTAGATTACTTAAGTTCATTAAGTCTTCGCATTCCAATGCCGTGAACCAACTTCTTAGATGTTACAGTAGGAAGTGCCTTGGTAAATAAGTCTGCTAGGTTATCGCTTAAATAAACCTTTTGAACAATAATGTCACCACTCTTTTGCAAGTCATGAGTGAAAAAGAACTTCGATAGAATATGCTTGGTTTTGTCACCTTTGATGTATTCGTCCTTAAGTTGAGCAATGCATGCTTCATTATCTTCATGTATAATTGTTGGAGCCTCCTCGCCTGAAGAAATCCCACATGATTCACGAATATGTTTTATCACACTCCTCAACCATATGCATTCCTGGCTCGCTTCATGGATGGCTAAGATCTCCGCGTGATTGTTTGCTTTACAGAACGCCATTGAATTGCAATATTGGAACTTGTGAAAACATATCCAGTTTGGGACCGACCAGTGTGGGGATCAGACATATATCCCGCATCTGCAAAACCAACTATATTTTTTTGGATGGGTTAGTATAATATAAACCCATATTGTTTGTACCTTGAAGATAGCGAAATATTTGTTTCACTCTATTCCAATGTCTCCTTGTTGGGCACGAGCTATATCTTACTAATAAGTTCAACAAAAATGATATATCAGGCCGTGTATGACTCGCAAGAAATAACAATGCCCCAATGGCACTTAAATAAGGTACTTCTGGACCAAGAATTTTCTCGTCGCCATTTGGAGGCCTAAAAGGGTCCTTTTCAACATCTAAGGCCCTTACAACCATTGGGGTGCTCAATGGATGGGATTTGTCCATATAAAATCTTTTTAGCAACTTCTCTATGTATGCATTTTGGTGGACAAGGATTCCATTCTTTAGATGTTCAATTTGTAATCTAAGACAAAACTTTGTTTTTTCGTGATCTTTCATCTCAAATTCTTTCTTTAAGTATTCAACTACCTTTGGAAGCTCTCTTGAAGTTTCGATAATATTCAGATCATCAACTTACACAACAATTATGACATATTCAGGTCCAAATCTTTTTATGAAAATGCATGGGCAAATGGAATCATTTTGTATCCTTCCTTTAATAAATATTCGCTAAGGCTACTGTACCACATGCGCCCAGATTGTTTCAATCCATACAAAGATTTATTTAATTTGATTGCATATTGTTCTCGAGAACTTGTTTTACATGATTCA
>BQNB010182786.1:0-12466 GCA_026074375.1 Tanacetum coccineum | reverse complement strand
TTCTTGTTTTGCAATGAAAGATTTCTAATTTGGAATATTTGAAAGGTTTCGAATCTTTGCTTTGGTCTCCATACTTACTTTACCGGTGTAAAGAACGAGTTTAGAGTTTGAAAAACCTGCCTTTTCTTACTTGAATCATTTGAGTTTTAAAACTTTTGAGGAGTAGGTGTTTCATAAACATGAGGTTTCTTAGAAAACTTCCTATCTTTTTCCAAAGAATAGGTTGTAAACTGAGACACCCTCTTTGTAAATGATTTGGAAGATTCACCCGTGTAAAACTTCGATGAACCACTTACTTTTGGTGTTGAATAGTTAGAAACTGGAGATTTACCTTTGTCTCGGTTAAGAGAATCAAACTTTGCTTTTAGAGCATTGTATGAAGTTCTCAAATCACTATATTCCTTTTGATTTGAAATAAGATCTTGTTGCCAACTTTGATTCTAAGGAAGCAATTTGTTTCAAAAACTAGTCTTTTTTGGCTTTAGAATCTTAAATCTTACGATCCAATTGTCGTTTAAGGACAACTTTTGCATTTTTAAGTTTTTCAAAATAAGTTTCAAACTTGTTCGTTTTCATTAAAAAATCAACTTTGGCATCCTCAAAATCTTTTGTTTGTTGAGCTAAGATCCATTCGAGCTCCTTAATCTTTCTTTCAAAACTTGATGTTTCATTTCCGAAAGTAATCTTTTTCTCCCTCGATTCTGATTATACATTAGAGGGATGAGAATCATACAAAGATTTTTGAAGGAAATCATTTAAGAATATAGATTCAAACTTTTTTTCATTGATTCAATATTTTGAAAAACATTATTAAACCTTTTATCCGTAAATTCAAACAACTGAGACTTTAAACATTTTGTTTCATTTTGAGAAATGTTTAAAATTTGTGTCTGAACTCGAGCCTTTTTGGTTGAATCAAACAAATTTTTGTAAACCAACTTCAAATGTTCATTCTCTTTAACTAATGAGGCCACTTTATGTTCCAACTCAATGTTTTAAGTTTCAATTTCATCAAAATCAAACTTAAGTTTGACATCATCACATTAGTTAGTTTCAATCCTTGTACTTTGAATTGACTCAAACAAACCTTTATAAGTCTGTTTCAAATGAGCATTTTTGATTTGTAATGATGCCACAAAATTCTTATTTTCAGTTTGCATTGTTTTTAAATAATGGTTTTCTTGAATCTTATGTTGACGAGAAATTTCAAAAGCAATACTTTGTGCTTCCAGGTTTAAAAAATCATTTTGAAGTTAGGTAATGGTCTTTTTGAGACAACACTTTTCATTTTACAAGGCATAATTTTGTTCAAACATCTCATTCTCACACACATGGCTATATGACTTTGATTTGACTAACTCGAACTCGGTTTTGAAAAATTCTTGCTGAATATCCAAAATTAAACACGCTTCATCAAACTCGTTTCTAGAGACATGACGTACTTTAAATCATCTTTCATTTCTTTGACAAGACTCTTTTCAAAGCAGTTTAGTTGAAAATTGACGTTTTTAACTAAAGGTTCAAATTCAGCAGACAATTGAGTTCTAACTCTCGTATTGATGTTTTGTTCATAAATCTGTTCAAAATTCATTCTGAACAATTCATCTTGATTAAGTTCTAATTTTGAAAATGTTTGTTTTTCAAACTTGATCATTGCCTGCTTGACATAGCAAAAGTATTTCATTAAAAGACTGTTCCAAAGATTTGGATCATGATCTCTTAGTTGAGCTTGTTCCAAATGTTCTTTCAAATTTTGAGTTTGTTCCAAATGTTTTTTCAAATTAACATTTCTTCTTTTCAAAGGAACTTTTGCTTGCACATTTTAATTCCTCTTCAAAAATGATCTTATGATCAGAAAGCTCATCTTTGACCATTTGTCAATGTTATGCAAACATGGTGCTAACTCCTTGGCTTTGTTTAATACACTTGGGTTCACATTATCATTTTGGTTCTCAAAGCCAAGGCCCTGTTTTACCGTTTGAACATTGTCTTCTTTTGGAAGAAACATTCGAAGAGTCTGACCAGTCTGTCCTGCTTTTCGAAGTCTGTTATCAAGATCGTTTATTTGTTTCAAAAACTCTTGAATTTTCGTTTCAAGTTCATTTTCCTTTTTAAAAGCGGTTGGACATATTCATCATACTTTTCATTTTCCTTGGCGAATGTCTTATCTTTTTCACAAGCTTGAGATTTAAGGTTGGAAATTTCATCATTTAAAATCTTAATCTATTTGCAGTATTCAGATTCATTTGTCATATCTTTTGCAAAATGTTTTTCTTTTTTCTTATATCTCTCAAGCTCGTTTGACAATAAGGCATTTGCTTTTTAAGCTTCACGATTAACCTCATTACATTTTTTAACATCACATTTGAGGTTATTGATCAAGGAAGCAAAGAAAGCATGTTGTTGCTCATAATCTACATAATCATGTTCTTCCTTATCTCTATCTGGATCCATATATGGTATATCAAAAAAATATGAATATTATTCTCATTCACCACATATGTGTCTAGAATAGTTTTAGGTTGTACATGATTTTGTATCCCATGAACAATCATATTTTCAAACATATCATAAGGTACCTTAGACACTGTGTCACTGTCATATGAAGGACCAATATCAGCATCTGCATCATTCCCTTCTGAACTGCTGCTTTCTTTGTCAGAAAATCTATTTTCATCCGCTAATCTGATGAATGGAGTCTCTGAACTGCTGTTTTCTGACTCCGTCCTATTGCTTTTCGTGGCAACCGTATTATCATTCAATGCTATGCTTTCATTGACCAAACAAGCTTCCAATGTTGCACCTTCAGTGACCAAACAAACTTCTGTTGCTGCACCCTTAGTGATCAAACTCTCTTGCTGCTGTAACTCACTTTCTTTTAGCCGATTTTCAATCTCTTTTATTGCTTGAACTTCACTTTCTTTCATCCATAATTCTTCGTATTTAAGTACACTTTCATCAATAAGTTTGTCAATTTCTTCCAAATACCGGAGTAAGAGACGTCTGTAATTTTCAGGTTCCCATTTATTACCGTCATTGAAGTTCTTTTGCCAGCATTTATTTTAAAAATATGAAACATTCACCTCTTTCGAAACAAAAAATTCCTTGAACTGTGTTCTGAGTACAACAAGACAAGTTTTAGAAGCATGCGCATGAAAATTGTCTCTTTCAAGTTGCCATTGTAATTGATTCAAATTGTGGTACATCTTCTCTCTGAAAGTCTGATGCTCTCCACGAAAGAATATAATAAATGCAATTTTAATTGGTCTTGTGTTTGTGATGTCGAAAGAACTATGGAGATTTCCAAGATGTATTATGAGCTTTTTAAACCATTCCAAGCATTTTTGATGTAGTTCCCTTTGATCCAGTTGCATCTATTGCAATTCCATCTCTTCTGAATTTGAACTTGATGATTCCATTGAATTCCGATGTGTGAACTTGATATCTTTATCTTTTCGATAATTTTGAAGTGTTGTGTGGTTCGAACTGTTGGTTTGTGCTCATGTCAAACGGATATTTATACGGCTAGGAATACATGAGCCTACGAGGTCACACACGTATACACATAGATATCACTCTATTGGTATATATATAATAATATAAGCGTATATTTATTATATATGTATTAATACTCGATTAATGTATATAATAATATAAGTGTGTATTTGTTATGTATATTAATATTCCAACGATAGAATACTAACGGTCGTTAATTCGTTCGTTTACGAATAATTAACTATAAGGCTTTTTTAATTAATGGGTAATTAAATGTAATTAACCATAAATATTAGAAATGTCAAAAAGTTAACACCAAGGGTGTAAATTGACTATATGTGGCCGGATCTAAGGAGAAGGAAAAGGAGGGACCAAAGTGTCAAGATTATGTAGTTTTTTTCCAAAGCTATGCAACCCTAATCCTAACACTATAAATAAAGGATCCCTAGACCTCATTATTTATCCCTTCTCCTTTTTCTATTCTCCTTGTAGTCGAACTATACAAACAATTTTGGTTTTTTCGATTACTTGACGTATTCTTGAGCGTTGGTTCGTGGAACTAGCATTCGGGTGGTATTGGTCGACGTGTAGTGTATGGTACGCGTAGAGGTTACTTACTTTAGTAACTTGAAGGGTTTCGGTTTCGCATGTATTACACACATGCGTGTACTCGAAGAAATCTCTGGTTCTTCACGTAGCCTGGTTGCTATTCGGTATGTTTTATGGCTTTGTTTTATGTTAATTGTAAGTGCTATATGAGTTTATTTCCACTGCGTAGCTCGTTTAATATTCATGTAATATTAGGGTTTTAGACCACGATTTCCAACACGAACAATTAACCCGCGATTTTTTCCCTCCAAAAAGTAATTTTAAAATTTATTTCGCTAAAATTTGAAATTATGTTTAGAATCCAATTCTAAGTGTAGGAAAAAATTTTGACGTTAATTTTAGCCTAGAATTTTTACTGTTATACCAAAGTTTGAATTTGACGAAAAAATAAGCTATAAAGTTTACTATAAAAAATAATTTTTGCTCAAGTATTTCCGCCAAAAAACTCTTTTTTTATTAGGAAGGATATTTCGTGGGATTCAACTGGTTACGTATTTCGCAGATGAAGAACCTTGACGTATTTCGCAGATAAAGCTATAACATATTTCACACAATGAACCCTGTCATATTTCGCAGAACATATTTCGCGGAATAAGAGTTTATGTTTATTTCGCAGAAAGAAATCCTGTGAACATATTTCGCACAAAAAATACTTGTTTCGCAGAAATAGACTTGTACTTGTTTCGCACAATTAAGCCTGTAACATGTTTCGCAGAATAACCTGTTTCGCACAACTACGTATTTCGCACAAATAACTTATTTCGCAGTGCACAAATACATATTTCGCATGATTCAAATATTACTTATATCACCGAAACGGTACTCAAACAAAAACACTTAAAAATCACCTATAAACCACACTTTTTAACGATTTTTCTTGATTCTCTTTTCAAAACTAAGTTTTATTACGCTATATCTATCATAAAAATCCAAACTTTAGTGTGTTTAACAACAAAAATTTATCACTTTTATTTTCGTGTAGTTTGCTAAAAAACACCAAAATTTTCAAGTTTTTGCAAGATAAATCACACACAAACGTACTAAACACACTAGATATTGTTTTGTAATAGAAAGATACTAGCTTTTTGACAAAATAAACACACAAAGAAAATAAGCCGAATCCTATAAGCTTAAAATAAACTCGAAATAAGCAAATTAAAAACCACACTCGAACACTAAAGATCCCAAGATGAAACCATGGCGAATGATACCAACTGAAGAATATGGTTTTCTTACAAATCAATACACATACACACGAATTCTAGAGAAGAGAGGAGAAAGGAGAAATGGTGGAGAGTGTGAATATTTCTTTGAATATTTTTTAATTTCACATAGTAAACACACTCTCACACACCCTCTCTATGTGTAGAGAGAGTTTATATATGTCTTTGGTGGCCGGCCATAGGCCTTATAATGGGCATGTGTAGAGATGGTTTATATATTCCCTTGGCCGGTCCATGGGTCGGGTCATGGACTATTACATGACTTATACTTACGGACTAGCCTATTGGACTACCTATTACATGTTTAATATAGTCTAACTATTACAAGACTCGTGAGATCGATAATAATCGTCACTTCACTAAAAACCGAATTCCTAACACTAACTCCTAAGAAAGATGATCTCCACGCTGTCATCGTGAAACATCATGAAGCCGCATCTGCTTAGTTTGTACTTAGCATGATATTATGATTTACTTTATGTTAATCGTATATGCATAAAAAAATTTAAAAAAAGTAAGTTACTCCCAATAATAAAATCATTTTTTATGCATATAAAAAGAGTACGGTTGGATGAAGTAGTTTACACTTTTGCCTTTGGAGACAGAGGTCATGGGTTCGATCGTCACCCATACAAGGTTTTATTATTTAGTTTTTTTTAATTGTTTACTTTTTGATTCTAGTTGATTTTGGTCGAACTGATTTGTTACCAATCTACTAAAGTTGGTCCTTGGTACGGTTTTGTTATCAGTCGACTAAAGTCGATCGTTGATACGGTTTTGTTACCAGTCGACTAGTTGATTGTTGCGATTGTTTTCTTATCAGTCGACTAAAGTGGATCGTTTGTACGATTTTGTTACCAATCGACTAAAGTTATGTTTTTATTATGTTAATGTTTTGTTTTTTTGTCTTTTCTAGTTTACCACTCCAGTTCGAGCTTTTGTGAATTCACCGCTCGAACTTCGAGAAAGTATTAGTAAATAAATAGACTCAAACCTGATTTGTGGGTTTAGGGTATCTAGAGTTTTACCGTTACACGGATTTTCATTATCTAACAAAAAGAAATTAACAAACTATTAGCTGAAGTTGACGTATAGTAGTCGGTTGGGTAAGAAAGGGAAAATACGATCGCAGTAGTCGGTAGGGCAAATCGCATAAAAAGGTACCCATCTTATGTCTAATGTCAATTAAAGGTACCCATCTTTTTTTTTCTCAATTTAAGGTATCCATCTTGTTTTTGGTTGCAATGTTAGGCAATTAACAAGTTTTCAAGTTAAATTTCTAACGATCGTTTATTTTATTATTGCATCGTTAGTCCTTTATATGATTTTGTTGAGATTTATTATTTTTTGATTAAAAAATTAATTTTTTTTAAAAAAAAAATTTTGGTTATAATTTTTAAATTTTTTTTTTCAAAATTAAATTTTTTTCGAAATTAAATTTTTTTTTTAAAATTTTGGTTAAATTTTTTTTGGAAATTAATTTTTTTTTCGAAATTAAATTTTTTAATCAAAAAATAATAAATCTCAACAAAATCATATAAAGGACTAACGATGCAATAATAAAATAAACGATCGTTAGAAATTTAACTTGAAAACTTGTTAATTGCCTAACATTGCAACCAAAAACAAGATAGATACCTTAAATTGAGAAAAAAAAGATGGGTACCTTTAATTGACATTGGACCTAAGATGAGTACCTTTTTATGCGATTTGCCCTAGTCGGTATGTGGTAATAAGGAGATCTATAAAAAGAGGGAAGGTGTGTGTTATTTTATCGCACAGTATCCATTATTATCAATTTCAAGATTTAGTTCATTCTCGACTTCCCAAAGTCAAAAAGCCCCATGCAGCAAATTGGTGAACAAGGTCTCAAAGTGTCGAGTAATTCTACTACAACTACCAATCAAGAAGAAGTCATGATGATTTCAGCTCTCTTCAACGTCTTCAAAACCCTCGAACCTTACATGGATAAGCTTATTGATACACTCGCCCTCCAACCTTACATGAATAAGCTTATTGATACACTCACCCGTTTGATCAACCCCGATAAATACAAACACGTAGAATCTTCTCACGCCCTAACCACATCAAGTTTCTCTTCCTTCTCAAACGTGTCGCCCACATCGATCACATAGACTACGAGATCATACAAGATTCTAAGCTAAACATCAACGCTGCTTGCATGGTACAAGGCACGTTCGAGCATCTTCAAACTTCTATCGATTTACCAGCTTTGACAAGAATTCCGGGATCTTCACAATCGAAATTAAAGACTTTCACCCGTGATAATGTTGCATTGCAGTGTGACTGAAGTACAACTAATTTTTGAGTTATGTTATGTCTTTGGATCGGTATATGCATGTTTATTTTTGAAAGATACGTTGTTAGATGAATTCTTCTTTGTGGTCAAGATCAGAAGTGTCGCATTTGTTTAAATTCTTCTAGTGTTCGGATTGTATCAGTTATTCAGTTATGTGTATGTAAATGAGTTTTTTCTACATGGGTTATTTCTTTTTTTCTTTTTTTGTTTTATTGTTTGAGTTTGAAATATGAATTGCTTATATATTGTAGTTAGTCATCCAGGTTATGATGAACTTACTTGATGATGTTGTGTAATGGTCGAATTGGGTCAAGTAAAGGCGAGTCATCTAGTGATAGTGATAAAGAACAAAGCATGCATATACGCTGGTGCAATCACAACGACTCATCCATGGCAGTTTGTTCCACACTACCTTCATCATTGCGGCGATTGTTCCGAATCTCACGAGTGGCACTACCTGTTGTCTCTACCAGTTCCGAAATCCACAACTATAGGTTCATATGGAGTACGTAACACTTATTACCTTCCAAGAGTCCAAGGTTGTAACAATATCACCAAGGTTATATCACGTCATACCAAAAAAATACTCGGTGCGATAAAAAAACTAACCCTTTTTATAGAAACATGCATAAATTAAACCTTAAATTAACACATATACATAATAACAGATACAAACATTAAGCCTGATATGTTCAATAAGAAAAGCTTCACATGATGTTACTACCGAATTAAGAAGACAAAATCAATTCCCCTTCATATATGCCGCATCCCCTGAATCAATGTAATTGTTTTAAAGTAAACATACTCGGTATCAATAACTTAATGCCACAATTTAGCACACTTTCATGTGTCAAGAAAACAAAATATATATCCGCACTTGTAAAACCGTGAATATTATCTAATCACATTCTTAACTATTAACTCCGTCTTAAAATAATTGTCCACTTTTGACTTTCAAAGTATTTCTTCTTCATCTTTGACTTTAAATATTTTTGTTTGTGTTATATAATACTTGATAAAAATTGTAACAATGAAATATACATCTAAAACCTAATCTATTCATATATTTTGCAACAATTATTATATAACATAAACAAAAATATTTAAGGTCAAAGTTGAAAAAGAAAGACTTAAAAAGTCAAAAGTGAACAATTATTTTAGGACGGAGGTAGTATGTAATTTTTTCTTTACTATCGAAAGTGTGAACTTTAGATTATTTTTCTCATTTATAAGTGTGCATAAGTTGTACACATTTATAATTGTGAACAACTTGGCAAAATTGTTCACATTTTCACAAGTGTGTAAAAAAAAGGGTGCACTATTGCCACTTTTTTTTAGTGGTAGTAATAGATTTGGAAGTAAATTACTTTGGTAAAAAGGAAACATTTGAAATCTATGAATTCCACGTGTAGAAAACACATTGTACTTAACTTAGGGTTTAGCAACCAAACAGCATCTCTTACTTCTTTAAAAAAAAAAAAACATGAGTGACTATGATCACACAGTCATTCCCCAAATCGTAGACGAAAGATGGGTAAGTGTCTTTCCCTCATCGGAAATGATATCTTATTTGATATATAATAATAAAAAAATCATTTTTTTTATTTGTTATCTAAGTGTTTATCAATTGAATTTTAGACCGATGAAGTTAAACCACACGCTTCTGATATGAGAATTGAGGAATTGAATCCCAAGGAGATGAAAAACATAATTGCTATATCACCGATTGGTAGTGGAAAGTCAACTTCTCTTGTTACTGCTATGTTGTATCATGTTGATCCCAAACTAAATCATCCTCAGGCGATTTGCATAGTTCCAAACAGAGAATTGGCTATCCAGGTGAAGTAACACTTTTGGGTTGTCACCTCTTATGCTGAATGTTTGGATTACCTTATATTTAATTAGCTGATAAGTTCAAGTATTTGGTTTAGTTTATGTTAGGTAAATGACCAAAAAGTTTTTCTTTTTTGCAAATGTCCATGTGTTTTCAATTTTGGCTTCAACAAAAAGCCCTATATTGTATGTTTCGCGAAATGGGCTGGAGCTGGGCTAGGGAGGGGGCTGGAGCTTATATTATAAGCAGAAAGTTTATTTTTATAAAGCTTTTTGGCAAATTAGTTGGAGCTGAAAAAGCTTATTAATGTTAAATAACGATAATCCATTATATTTTAAAGGGTATTTAAGTAATTTGACTAGCTATAAGCCCTCATAAGCCACTTTCAATGGGCTTGGGCTTATAGCTTATAAAAACTTTTATAAGCATGTGTGACAAACAAAGTTTATTTTATAAGCTAGCTTATTTTAAAAGCTTAAGCCCCCTATAAGCCTCGCGCCAAACACAGCTATAATACAAAACCTTTTTTTTGCGCTTCAATAAGCTATTAAGCATTTCTCAGTTAGTGTTTCGATAACTTTGATTTATTATGTTAAATACAATTTTACATAGTCTGACTAAAATCATAAGTACGACTGCACGAGCTAACACAATGATTTAAGTTCTCCATAAGCAAAACTAAAAAGGTCTATTTGAAGTTAGAAGTTGCACTAATATTGGTATCCTTCAGCAAATTCGTTCCTTTTAGTTGTGATTTCAATGTTTCTTTTATAATGGTGCAGATTAGGGACTTGCTTTTGAAGATGGGAAAGCATAGTCCCATAACATGTGTACTTGGTCTTCCTCCATCTAAAAAAGATTATACACCACTTGCCAAGAAACTACCGGTGGAAGCACAAGTAATCATCGGGACACCTGTTACAATTCATAAGTGAGATTGGGGCCTCAGCATGTGGTCTTAGTGGCGGTGTGTTTTGACGTGGGGATGCTCTATCGATGATGTAGAATATCTGTTGGCTGATCGGTATAATGCGGTTCATTGTATATTATTTTTATTCCTTTTTTCCCTACATGTTAGATGCATGTCATTTCTCATTGCACGAGTGTTACCTAATCGGGTAACACAATGGTTTGGTATAGAGGTGGCAAAAGTTGCCCAAATAGCAACTTTTGGGTGTTTTTTTGACACTTTTTAAAAAGTTATGAGCGTTTTTTGCCCCACCCTTATTTTGTTATGGGCTCTTATGGGCGGAGAGAGAAATATGAATGGGCTAAATGGGCGGAAATGATAAATAAGAGGGTGAATTTTGCCCAAACGGCCAAACCTTTTTTGTCATGTTTCTTTTTCTTTCTTTCTTCTATGATTTCTTATTCTTTTTCTTTTTTCGTCCCGTTTTTTCACGTTTTCGAACGTTTCCTCTACTTTTTACGTTATCGTCCGTTTTTAAACGATTTCGTTTGTTTTTTTACGTTTTCGCACGTTTTTTACGTTTTCGTCCGTTTTTTAACCATTTCGTCTGTTTTTTACGCTTTCGTTTGTTTTTTTTGCGTTTTCGCCCGTTTTTTTACGTTTTCGTCTGGTTTCTTACGCTTTCGTCTTTTTTTTTACGTTTTCGTCTGTTTTTTTACGTTTTCGCTTGTTTTTTACGTTTTCTTACGCTTTTTTACGTTTTCGTACGTTTTTTACGTTTTCGTACGTTTTTTACGTTTTCATTCGTTTTTTTACGATTTCGTCTAGTTTTTTACGTTTTCGCCCGTTTTTTTCGTTTTCGCCCGTTTTTTTACTTTTTCGTCCGGTTTCTTACGCTTTCGTAAGTTTTCATCTGTTTTTTACGTTTTAGCTCGCTTTTTACGTTTTCGTACGTTTTTTTACGATTTCGTCCGTTTTTTACGATTTCGTCTGGTTTTTTTACGTTTTCGTCTGTTTTTTACGTTTTCGCCCGGTTTCTTACGTTTTCGTCTAGTTTTTTACGTTTTCGTCCGTTTTTTACGTTTTCGTCCGTTTTTTACGTTTTCGTTCGTTTTTTAATGCTTTCGTACGTTTTTTTACAATTTCGTCTTGTTTTTTACGTTTTCGTCTTGTTTTTTACGTTTTCGCCCGTTTTTTACGGCTTCGCCCATTTTTCTACGTTTTCGTCCGTTTTCGCACGTTTCTTTTTTACGAAAACGTAAAAAACGGACGTAAACGAACAAAACGGACGAAAACGGACAAAAACGTAAAAAAACGACCAACATTTTATTAGATATCATGTACATTAAAATCTTTTGTTCAACATCTTCTAAATGATGTTCTAGTTTAGTAAGTCCTACATTTAGGATTTTCTCTATTTGGTAGTATTTCATGTACCCCCTCTGGATTTGATGATGACTATTCGATTATAATAATGATATACTTTTGTGATTGATACACATTGCCTCTGTTGTTCACATGAACTAACTTTAAAAGTCTTGTGTAAAGCCTGAAGTTAAGTGCTTGTATTATTAGTTTGTGAACTATAATCATTTTGTTCTGTATGTATGTTCCATCCTATGCGCACTAGTTGACAGTTAAGTTCTTGTTGGCATAGATCATGTAATACGTGTTCTAGACGCATTATTGGAGACACAACTGGAGTAAATTTGTAATGCATCTATCATGGATCTTGCAATTGTCTGTTGGTTAGGTTACCTTAGAGAAGTCCGGGAGATTTGAAAGATCAGTTCAGGTTACGGTTGACATAAACCATGTTAAGTATCTTGTGGCGGATCTTAGTTATGTTGCAAACTTACAAGTTGCAAACTTACAAGTTACATGTTACCATCTTGAGGAAAGGTCTTCCCGTTACCTTATTTTAGATTGGATTAGTTGAGGTATTAACAGTTATAGGATAATTAATGATGATATTCTCATCGTGTACAGTTTTACTAAGAGTCCCAGGATACGCCAAGTACTCGGGATCCATGACTGGAAATTATAAATTTCAGCATATATTTCTATTACTTTGT
>BQNB010182785.1:0-12466 GCA_026074375.1 Tanacetum coccineum | reverse complement strand
CTTACATTACTTTCTCATATCATTTTATTGATTGTTTAGATAAGTATATTGTTTATATTGTGCAAGTGTTGAATTCACAAAAAAGTCGAATCTAAAATTTTACAAACAAATTTAAAACTTTTAATTAAAAAGCGATAAACTATTCAACCCCCTTAATTAAAAAGCGATAAACTATTCAACCCCCCTTCTAGTTTTCCACAATTAGTATCAAGAGCCACGCTAAACAAGATTTTTAAAATAAATTATATTTTAAAACTTGAATCGATCTATGGAATCGGAAAAATATTTAGAAGGGCAATCTATGCAAAGACCACCACTATTTGAAAGTGATGGATTTATTTATTGGAAAAATAGATTCGAAACCTATGTGAAGTCAAAAGATCTAGATCTTTGGCATGTTATTACCGATGGTGATTTTCCTCCTATCCAAAATAATCCCGAAACTAAAAAGGATGAAATTGTACCTTTTCATAAACAAAACGATGATCTTAAAAAGAAACTTGCTAAAAATAATGAAGCCAAAATGGTAATTTATAATGCTCTACCACGAAAAGAATATGAAAGAATTTTTATGTGTCAAACCGCAAAAGAAATTTAGGATAC
Organism: Tanacetum coccineum; assembly: GCA_026074375.1. Lineage (NCBI taxonomy): Eukaryota > Viridiplantae > Streptophyta > Magnoliopsida > Asterales > Asteraceae > Tanacetum > Tanacetum coccineum. The sequence continues at coordinate 11,863 of BQNB010182785.1, read as the reverse complement.
TTTGTTAATCATTTATCAAGGTAATAATCAAGTCAAAGCTAACAAAATAGATCTTCTTGTTCAACAATATAAAATATTCATGATTCCGAAAGAGGAATAAATAGATAATGCCTTTGCTAAATTTAACAATATTATTACTAGTCTAAAAGCACTTGATGAAAAAATTTCGAGCAAGAATTATGTTAGAAAATTTCTTAGGGCATTGCATCCTAAATGGCGCGCAAAAGTCACGGCGATTAAAGAATCAAAGAATCTAACAACTCTATCACTTGACGAACTTATTGGAAATTTGAAGGTTTATGAAGAAATAATTAAGAAAGATTCCGAAATCGTCAAAAGTAAAAGAGAACAAAGAAGATCTATTGCCTTGAAAGCTAGAAAGGAATCTAGTAATGACAATAGCTCAACCTCCGATAGTGAAGATGAAGAATACGTGGACGATTCGTAAGACAACCATATGAAGAGAGAAAATCATTCCAAAAAAATAAAGACGACAAAAATGGCAAAGGTGAAAGAAAATGCTTTAAGTGTGGTGATCCAAATCATCTCGTCGGAGAATGTCCTCCAAAACAGTCAAATATCAAAACCAAAAAAGCGTTTGTTGGAGGATCTTCGAGTGATAACGACGAAGATGAAGATGAAAAAACAAATGACGAAAAGTGTCTAATGGCAAAAGCATCCATAGGTACTTTCCGAAACCGAATACTTTAGTGATGACCAATCATCACTAGACGAAAATGACTTAGATAGTGAATATCGTAGACTATGCAAATTAGGACTAAAAGTCATGGCTAAAAATAAAACTTTAAAACAAGCTAAAGTAAAATTAGAAAATGAAGCACTAGAATTAAGAGATAAATTTCTAGGTTAGAAAAAGGTATGGAATAAAAACAAGCTAAAGTAGGAATTAGAAAATGAAGCACTAGAATTAAGAGATGAAATTATCTAGGTTATGAAAAAAGTGTAAGGAAGTAATTGAGAATGTAAATTATTCAAGACCTCAAGCTTGAAAATGAGAAGCTTAGAAAAGGAAATATCAGGCTAATCAATTTTAATGATAGTATTCACTCACTTAAGAAAATAATAAGTTCTCAAAAAACTGCCGGAGATAAATCCGGTTAGGTCATAATTTTTAACAAAGGATCAGCTAGCGAAACAAACAAATAAAAGTTTGTAAAATCCCAAGGAAGTTTGATTCGAAATAAAAATTTGATAGAATACAAACCCAAAGTTTATACTTATAAATAATACTAAAATTCTATTGCAAGTGATGATGTGGTAAAACATTTTTACAAACCCTCCTTAAAACCGGAGGTCGGATTTACTAACCCACAAATTCGGTCTAAAACACCTCCCCGAGAAGAAATGAAAACTCTCATCCTCGTATCAAAATACCTCAACCTAGGAGAGTCAAGGTGAGACCAAATTTACTCAGACACTAATCACACAATGTGGAAAATCACCACATCAACCAAGCTTTACTCAATGTGGAAGATGCTCACCGTGCATGTGTTCGAAATCAAATGCAAAACATATGCGGAAACAATAACTTCGGATACATGAAACGTTGGGGACCAAATGGCTAAGCCATCACAACCTTTGAAGTAGTGTGCTCTCTACAAACATTCTTCGTCGCCGGACTAAAGAATTTATGATAAGGTTCCCATGAACCTTTATCAATTTACAATCAAGAAGACATTAATAAGATAATTCCTAAAGACTAAGGCACAGTCTCAATTTCATATTCGTAAATATAGATTATAATAAATGTCTATGTGACTATGATGTTGTTAGTAAACTAGATTCTTAGAAATAATGTATTCTCTAGAAATACCATTTGTTGGTTTTCTAGCTTTGAAGAGATTAGTTCACTATGAACTATTCTTTCGTGTAGATTATTGTTATACGTCTACAAAATGGAAATCTTCTATGACCACATAGCAAACTCACGTAGACGAAGAAGAGCAAGCTAGTGGTTAACAATTAACATAGAAGTAGGATTAGTCGCATGAAGATCATAGACACACTATGGATGAAACAAACTCCCTTCGACCTCGACGATCGCCTCGGATCCGTGTCAACCATCATCCACGTCTATCGGAATCAACTTGTTGATATTTTCAACTACGTCTTATTATTTCATTATCTTCGCTATCCATTCTCGTCTCATCTCAAATCGAATATACTAATTGTCTTTTTGAAGAAATTAATCCTTCCTTCTTGCAAGAAATTTCATCTCTAAATCACCTCTCGAATTGACGTCTTGACTATCTCGTCCGAAATAGTCAAAGAAACTTTTTAATTAAACAAAGGGTTAATTAATAATTGTCAATAATCATTCTCACAAAAACTGGCCAAAAATCGAAAAAAAAATTAGAGGGCGGCCCCCTTAAAATTAAGGGGACCGGCCGTATAAAATGGGCGGCCCCCTTAATTAATTAAGGGGACCGCCTATCTGAGAAAACAAACACCCCCTTTCAGACGAATTTTTATGCCAAACACATCATTCACTCTTCTTCTCCTCTCCCACTCACTGTGACGAAAACCCAACACCATAACCATCAAAATCAAAACTTCAAATCATCAAATTAACCAAAATTCGCAAGGGGTAATCACTAACAAATCAATCAACAACATCTATTGTAAGTTTTCCATCATTCTTTTCATTTGATTTCATTCAATTTTGCTCACAATCAAAATTGGGTGTTCTTCATTATTTTCATACTTTTTATTTTGGTCTAGGATTTCCATAACTATAATGATTCCCATAGTCATAAGAACACTACAACCTTGATAGGATTGAATCAAAATACTTATTGAGTCAAAAATTTTGAAACATGTATAGCCGAATTTTTGCACATAGGCATTCTTAAACTTACACATTGTTGATAAATGCCTAAACATGATAAAAATAATCAAGTATTGATTATTCAAACATACATATATACATTTTTAAAATCAATGAGTAAAATTCTATAAAGATAAAGGAGTGTTTGGTTCATTTCTTAGGAACAATTTTTAGAGTCCAATTGACCATCACTATAGTTTTGTCACATGTATAAACACTTAACAAACATGTATAAGCCATCAAGATATATAATTCATATATATCTTGATATATTTTATAAATAACATAAAATAAAGGGGCGTTTGGTTTAATGCTATAAAACATGGTTTCTAGTAAAAAACACTATTTAACTCTTGTCAAGTCAAGAATAATAAACCTATACTTGTCAAACAAAATATACACTTAATACATAATTTTCGACAAGCTTAGACAAATTTTGTATTGATAAGGGAGTGTTTGGGTTATTGTCTTGTTGTTGAAATATATAACTAATATATATTCTTCGACATCCTAGATTAAGTCAAAAATAAATTAAGAAACATATGGATCACTTCTTAGGTTTTTACTTTTAAAGTTGAAGTAATCATTGTCCCACATTTGTCACTTTTCAAAACTTCATTTTCCTTATTATATTTTTTTTTGTAACATTTTACGTTGTTGATTACTTGTTTAGGTGACAAAATGCCGAAAGCTACTACAACCGATATATCCCTCACTAAATCCTACATACCAAAAGTATCCAAAATTCCTGGCATCTCGCCTACCATTGCCCAATTCTACAAACCTATTGAAAATCGCAACATTCATGAAGGTCGTGTTGTTGATCAAGCTTACTACAAATCCAACAACATCGAGCGTCTCTTTACTAATATTCGTTTCAATTATCTCTTCAAATCATACGAATCCGATTGTTCCCAAGTATTTATCTAGAAGACTTCTATAGCTAAGTCACGGTACAAACCGATGAATATGGTTATCTTATTATCTCCTTTATGATTCAACACGAATTCATAACTCTTACTCTAGCTTAATTTGGTCAAATTCTCAAAATTTCATACGATGGTCAAGCCGTTTTTACAAACGAATGGGACCTTGCATCTCTTGAGTATTCTAGAGAAACCGAGGGACCATATTGCACCGATCTTCTGACTCCCGACGACATTCGTCGACTTCTTAAACCAGAACGTGTCATGGTAGACCATACCATTAAAAGTCAAACGGTCTCTCTCAATCCAAATCAAATTCTCACCAAAGAATTAAGCCCTGACATGAGGCAATAGGAAGAGCTCATAGAGCAAATGCTTCAGACTAGGAGTACATCGAGATCATCTTCCCAGCTGTCTTACTCACATGTATGTATTGTGTTGTTTCCTGAAAACAATATCACTCTTGCTATTTTTTTCGTCAAAAGAATCCAATGTGCTAGATATACGCCAACCGCTAATCTTCCGTATGTCATGTTTCTTACTCGTCTCTATCGACACGTCATGGAAACATATCCTCATCTTGACAATAGCATTTATGACATTTTTGATCGAGTCATGCGTCCTCTTGCCCAAAAATAAACTCGACGACCTCGAAGTGATCGTGGCAAGGCACGTCATTCCGTAATGATGATGATGATAATGTCCAAACTTCTCGAGCAAGTACTCTATCTCCTACCACCTATCTTAACTCCCTTAATCCACTCGAATACCAAAACTACCAAATGCCTTTCGCTTTCGAACAAACCGATGAAACTCTCTTTGAACGACAAACCACCTTGCTCAACCAAATGCAACAAATGCATAAGGAGATGCGAGGATGGTTCAAATCATTTGGAAAGGAACTAAAAGGAGTGTTTAGCAAGAAGAAGAAGTGAAGACATAGGAGTGAAGTTAGCTAAATAGCTAAATGTAGTTTAAGACAATTTTTAACTTGATTATGTGTATGTTCTTAACAACTTGTGTGGTGATTATCCGATGTATTCGGAAAGACTTATGTGTTGGTTATCTTTGGGTACTTGCTTGCTATGATGGTTTAAACCTTTAGTTGTTTTATTTAATCAACTATTTATGCTACTTTGGTTTCATGATTTGATGTGTTTATTACATGCTATATGATTAAATGTGCTCATACAACTCAATAGGGCTTGCTGCAGATAAACCACCAAAACAGAAATACTCTCACAAAAATTCTGAGAAAAATCATTTTCTGTGAAAAATGGAAGCCAACAGAGGGCGGCCCCCTTAATTCATAACGGGCGGCCCCCTTATCTTTAAGGGGACCGCCCCCTAATTAAGGGGACCGCCCTAGCAAGATCACGGGTAAAACAATATTTTTCCTGCTTTTTGACCCTCTTTTACCTAGTCTCAGCTATCTTTGCCCAGAATGCTCGAACACAATTTGGAATAACTTAATCTAGTTCAAACTCATTCCATTTTCAAACCATTTCCTTCCCATAAATCCCCTCCAAATGATCATCTCCAATACACCATCTTCTTCATCATTCATCAACCATTATCAACATCCATGGCATCCACTAGAGCCTCCATTTCCAAAGCCTCCAAGAGACCAAAAATCAACATCATTCCACCAAAACAATTGTTTGTGGATTTAACCCATGATGACACAAAAACTCCATCACCCACACTTCAACTCTCATCACCTAGTGCTCCTAATGCACCCTCCAAAACACCATCAACCAAAGATACTTCTTCATCCTCAATTGACTACATACCCAAATCACCAACCTCATCAACATCACTTTCACCCAATGGTTACTTAAACCCACCAACATCTCCTCCTCCAAGAGTTTCTCCACCACCTCCAACTCAAGAAAATGCATCAATGGACATCACTCTCACCCTTTCACCAATTACCCCACTTGATGTCTAATTTAATACTCCATCACCTTTACCTCTTATTGTTGGTCATCCCATTCCTTGGAACCTTCGTAAGGCACATGGAGATTCATGCTTGTGTTGCATTCACAATCGTACTCTCATATTTGGATTGAGAGATGAACTTCAATATATGTTTTCATATATTGAACACATGCTCTCACAACCACCAACAACCATCATCCCACCACCTCCACCATCTTCACCAAACTAAACATACTCTATGTTTGGTTTCTCAAATAATTGTCCATCCATCATTTTGCAAGCAAGTCCTATAGAGCTTCACTAGTTATAGGACTTTTTGTAGTTTAAAATTTTCATGTATGTTAGCATGATATTTATTTTCCTTATGTATGCATGAGTGTGGTTCACACACTATTTTTAATGGATGATTATTGTTGGTTGCATTACTATTATGCCATACTTTTCCTTCTTGCTACATGTTAGAAATATTTGTATTGTTCTAACTCATTTTTGTAGCCAAGAAACCATAGCTCGATTCCTTGGTGCCCTCGAACGAGGGGGAGCACACATCAAGGGGGAGCATTTATTCCGTCGATTTTACTAGCAATCCTCGACGATGCCTTTTTGATTCTACAAAAAGGGGGAGAAATGACATGAAACTCACTAAATACTTGTTTAAAAATAATTTTACATTTAATGAGTTTAAATTTTGTAATCATCAAAAAGGGGGAGATTGTTGATAAAATATAATGCCTAAAAACATTACTAATAATTTTCACATCTTTACGTTTTGAATATCACAAAATATAAAAAACATGCAATGTAAAATTAAACGTAAACAAGTAATTAGTAGTAAATTTTCATTTCGAAAATTATATCACTTCAAGGTATGAATAAATAAATGCTTAATGCATTTTATGATCAAAGAAAATTTTTTATTCAACCTCACACTTTTATAAAATGTTGTAAACATTTTTAAACATTACAAAACATTTTCTACAATTAAAAGAAATGTTTTATTCAAAATAAACATTTTGAAATTCAAATTTTCGGACCTAAAATGGCTAAAAAGTTCTAGAAAATTCTCCCTACACAAAAGGACAAAATAGGGAGCGCCCAGTCTAGGCGGCCCCCTTAATTTTAAGGGGACTTGATATGTGTGAAAACACATACCCGTTTTATATCAAAATAGGCCCTAAAAAGACAAAATTATGTTTTAAATGCTTGAATATTGCTTGTTTTGTCTTTGTGATTGTGTAGGTACGGATATTGCAAAAATCTCAAGAAAATGGTCATATGGAAGATTGGCATAGGCCTAAAACAGACTTGAGAAGCTGTGACTCTTCCTCAATAGAAAGAGTTTTAACTTCCATCTAATAGCCGAGACAGACTCTTTTAAACCACTTCATTCCATGCATGTTTTCTATGCATGTTCTCCCCTATTTCGTACCCAAGTAAGTGAAGGGAGTCTTAGAACAAGACATCCCTAGTTTATGTGCCGCAATTTTTAACCTTCGCATCTTCCACATTCACACCCATATCTTACTTTTTACTCATATTAATAACGAAGACCAGAAGCCCGGAAAAACATTCCTAAATCTTGGACTAGAGTATTCAATATTAAGCTCATTCCATTTGACCATAAAAATAGCGTATCGCATTAAAACAAATTGAGAAGATTTCACCGTGGAGCTCAAATTAATTCCATTAAATAATCCCGCATCAACCACCCGTTGAAAAGAAATGTGCAAGCTTTCCATAACAAGAATAAAAAGGAAAGGGGATAAAGGGTCACCTTGTTTAAGACCTCGAAAGAATTGAAATTCCTTCGTTGGACTCCCGTTGATAAGATCGACCACCTAGACGATTAAGACACTTCTAAATCCAATTCTCCATTTTCACTCCAAAATCCAAACTTTATCTAACACATCGTCTAAGAAATCCCATCGAACAGAGTCATACGCTTTCTCGAAATCAACCTTAAAAATGAGCGCATGTTTCCTCTTTTTTCGACACCATTGAAGAACCTCGTTAAGAATAAAAGGCCCATCCAAAATTTGTCTATCCGCTACAAAAGCAGATTGAACCTCATTAATGAGGTTACTTAAGACACCAACTAATCGAATTTGCTAAAAGTTGGCAATAATCTTGTATAGACTTCCAATTAGACTTATCGGACGGAAGTCTTTAACCATGTTTGCATCAATGATTTTAGGGATCAAGGCAATAAAATTTGAATTACAACCATTTGGAATATCACCATTAATAAAGAAGTACTCCACAGCCCCAAACACGTCATCTTCAATCATAGACCAGAAATGACGATAAAAGTAAAAGGAGAATCCATCTGGACCCGGAGATTTATCAACACCGCAATCCCACACCGCTCGCTTGACCTCTTCTTTAGTTATATCTTGTTCCAGATCCTCTTTTTGTTCATTAGTAAGAGAATTAGTAAAATTAAGATCAAGCAAAGCACGATTTAAAAGAGGTTTATCAAACCTGCTCCGAAAATGCATTAAAAATTCGTCTTTCACCTTGACCGGATCATCAATCCACACACCATTTGCCATGACACCTCGAATCTGAGATTGGCTGCGCTTCTTGTTAAGAATACCGTGGAAGAATTTCACGTTCTCATCACCCTCAATAGCCCATTTGATCTTGGCTTTTTGAGAAATTTCCGAAGCTTGATTTTTTTGAACCTGATGAATCTTATTAAGGATCTCCAATCTATTCTGAACTACTTCACTAGAACCCATACCCTTGTCGATCAACTCATCACAAAGTCTCAGCTCCTCTTTTAGAATGTCCGTATCACTTCTCGAATTTGCCTTATGTATAGACAGCCAAACACGTATGCGATCTTTAAGGAATTTTAATTTACCCATAAAACTACGAATAGCATTATCTTTATTGCCAGGAGCTGCTTCCCAGCGATTCTCGGGACCATTTTTATAAATCCGTCCACTTTCCAACCAAGTATTTATAGAATCGAAAAGGAATAGGGCCTTAGTTCGAACGTTGTTTCGCGTTTAAAGTATAGCCGTTGATCCGAAATAAACCGCTCCTAGGTTAAGCAGCATAATATTTGGTCATGTGGTCAAAGTTTTTCAGAAACAGAAAATCGATCCAATTTGCTCATTTGGAAGGCTGATCTATGACAAGCAAGTGAAAGCTACTCCTCCTAAAAGGAAACTTCTCCATCCCGCGTTATAAATGAAGGAATTAAATTTTTCCGCTATCTATGAAACATTAAAAGTAGAACCGATCTATCGATTTAAATCTCACCTCATTAAAATCGCCCATCATAAACAATTTTACCTTCCCAGAATTTGATATATGTTGTCAAATTTTCCCACAGATATGTTTTTCTTAGGTCTTGAGGAGCATAAACGACCACTATCTAAAAGATCAATACCAGATTTAAGCAAAACTCCTCTAATAATGACAAATAATCTGATTCGTTAAACTTATTTCTCGAAAAAAGAATTTTTGGATCCCAATTACACAAAAATTCCTCCAGAATAACCAACTGAATCACTTTGAACATATTCGAATATAGAATTACCCCAACATGATCTCACAGTATTCAAGTCCATAGTCCCCATTTTAGTTTCCTGCAAACCAATAAAATTCACTTTATTTTTTATACACAACTCCTTAACCCAATCTTTTTTAGCCTTTTGGGCGAGGCCTTGAACATTTAAAGACAAAAAATTCATCTGATAACCCCAAACTCTCCTTGGGATTCGATTATATCGTTAATATCTTTAATGCCACCCTTCCACATATTATTACCCCCATTGTTTGTCCTACCTTCACAATTCCTATTAAAATTAAAATGGACCCACCTGATCGCAGTAATTTAGAACAGCATCCAAATCAGTTGGTTCAACATTGTTATTAACCGAATTCGAATCATTATTTCCTATGTCTTTATTCACAAATGAGTTTACATCATTTTCCTTTTCTGTATATACCTTCTCTGCGATATCCCCCATAGCATTACCTTCGAACTGATCTACTTCCGGAGTGAAGCCCGGTGGGTGAGATAAGCTGTGATCTTCCTCATTCACCTTGTTCTCCATGTTAGTTTTGTTTTTTTGCAATAGAGAATATATACCAAAAAAAAAAAAGGATCTTCTGACTTATTAACCTTCTCGCCACTAGGTACTCCAAATTCAGTTTCCTGTACCTTCTCCTCTTCACTTTCTTCGAATATATTGTTCTCCTCCTGTGCTTCAGGTTTACCATCAAAATTGCACTCATCGGATACGTCATCTTCTTCCTCTTCATCATTGAATTCAGGTATCCATCCTGGAACTTCGATAGCTCTAACCCAATGAACTTTTCCCCGGAAATTTACCTTAAAACTCTCCTGAATATTTTGCCGAACTTTAGTAAATACACACAACCTTTTGGAATGATAATTCAGCTCATCTTCATCAACGTCCATGAGATCACCCCATTTTGAAGCGATTCTACTAAACGTCTTGACTGTCCAAAGTTTAAATGGGACACCACCAACTTCCACCCAAGCGAGTCTTCCATCTGGAACACACTCGTCATTGGCAAGATGTAGAACCGAAAACCACGACCCCGCACCAGCATTTTTGCGGAATAGTTCCTTAGCCTTGGAAGATTCAAATTCCAATAGTACCCAATTCTCACCAAGTAGCTAATCTTCAAAATTATCGAACCCTCGTTACATAGAACCTTTTCAAATTAGCTAAGGACGCCATCTCTTTAACCCTTCCCATCAAGGACATAGAAAGATCTTTTTTGTTCAAACATTCATCGTCAAGGACAATCGAAGGAACGAATTCCGTCTCAGATTCCTTATTTATTTTCTTTACCACCGACACAAACGACTTACCATTACCAAAACTTCCAGCATTGCTAGAAGTACAAAACTTATGTCTGATATTCTCGCCATTTTCCGTCCTCCCTTCTTTACCTCTTCCCGTCTTATTTTCTCTCTTAAATCTAGCAAGATTTGCATTAATTTGAAACGGACAATCCACAACGATGCACAGATTGTTCACCAATCTTCCTCGTTAAACACTTTAATGAATTTCACTAATCCGATCTATTTCCACTTTTCGATCTCTTTTGTTACGAATATTCGAATCCCAACATCGACCATATTGTTTGCATTGTAGTCTGTGAAAAATGGAAGCCAACAGTGGGCGGCCCCCTTAATTCATAACGGGCGACCCCCTTATCTTTAAGGGGACCGCCCTAGTGAATCACGGGTAAAACAATATTTTTACTGCTTTTACCTAGTCTTAGCTATCTTTGCCCAGAATGCTTGAACACAATTTGGAAAAACTTAAACTAGTTCAAACTCATTCCACTTTCAAATAATTTCCTTTCCATAAATCCCCTCCAAATGATCATCTCAAATACACCATCTTCTTCATCATTCATCTACCATTATCAACATCCATGGCATCCACTAGAGCCTCAATTTCCAAAATCTCCATGAGACCAAAAATCAACATAATTCCACCAAAACAATTGTTTGTGGATTTAACCCATGATGACACTAAAACTCCATCACCCACACTTCAACTATCATCACCTAGTGCTCCTAATGTACCCTCCAAAACACCATCAACCAAATATACTTCCTCATCCTCAATTGACTACATACCCAAATCACCAACCTCATCAACATCACTTTCACCCAATGGTTACTTGAACTCACCAACATCTCCTCCTCCAAGAGTTTCTCCACCACCTCCAACTCAAGAAAATGCATCAATGGACATCACTCTCACCCTTTCACCAATCACCCCACTTGATATCCAATTTGATACTCCATCACTTTCACCACCTATCTTTGGTCATCCTATTCCTTGGAACCTTCTTGAGGCACATGGAGATTCATGCTTGTGTTGCATCCACAATCGTACTCTTATATTTGGGTTGAGAGATGAACTCCAATATATGTTTTCATATATTGAATATATGCTCTCACAACCACCAACAACCATCATCCCACCACCTCCACCATCTTCACCAAACTAAACATACTCTATGTTTAGTTTCTCAAATAATTGTCCATCCATCATTTTGCAAGCAAGTCTGTTAGCCTCAATTTATTGAGTCGAACAAGGAAGCTCGGTCACTCTACGATGGAGCTTCGGTCTTTAATTAGTTA
>BQNB010182781.1:0-12466 GCA_026074375.1 Tanacetum coccineum | reverse complement strand
TTAACTATTAAACTACGAGCTATAATAAACAGTAAAATACACGGGGTGACCGAGTCTTTTTCTAATATCTAACAGACACTTAACAGTAAGGAAAAGGGTCGAACTTAAAGACCAGCTGAAACAAAAGTGCTTCCCGAGAGACAACCCGGTCATTTTAATTATTTGTCGTATTTTAATTGTTTGTTGCACGAGTCTGTCTTCTCAGACACTCTATACAACGTATTGAAACCCTCTGGATACGACGTATAGACGTGTCTAGACGTTATCAGTTTTAAAACTTAATATTTAATTTCCAGTATTTAATTGTTTTTACAAGAACCATATGGCGTATCCTAGGGTTTGGGATACGGCGTATTGATCCCTGTACAGTTGTGTGTTTAATTGTTTTTTTATACTATTGTAGCAAGATAGAAGTTACACTTGTCTTTTAATCTTTTATGCAAGACCTTGATGAAACTATGATATGGTATATTTTGAAAAAGACATGTGTTGAAATTATCCGGGCATTCTGAAGCCTTAGTCAACACACTTTTTGCTCAAGAACTCATTTTGGAGAATTATCACGAGCAAAACATCAGGGAGTTTTCCGTTCTAATTCTATTTTCCCTTATTATATAATTATTTTATCTATACAACGTGGACGTTTACAAAATAACATGCAAAGTGCTTAAAAATATTCAAAATTTAAAAAAATTCAGCATGACTTTTGTAAAAAATCACTAGTTACATTACCTAGCGCACTATAACCCATAACTTTTGTAAAAATCACTAGTTACATTACCTAGCGCACTATAACCTTGTATAAATATGTGAGAAATATAAAGGCTATTTCTGTTTTCAACTGTTTACTAAAAATTCCACAAATCTATGAGTGTGCCGGTGATGTAGTGGCTTTAGAACTTGGCTTGATATATCACTCGAGACCGCAATGATTAGTACTATGGATTAAGATGGAGGAACATGTTCAACTGATAAATTTATAGGATTAAACCAAATAGCCTACATGTCGTAAAATTAACTAACTACACTAGTTAGTTAACTCCCGTGTAACCCTTTGTTTACTCTCGTTTTTAGAGTAAGATTCCCTAGAACAACCTGTTAAGCCATTCCTTTCTTTTTCTCACCAAATTATATGTTTTGTTACACCTTTACACCTTAGCCTACCGTGTAGATTAAGCTTATTTTAATCAAAGTTGCTAGTTGCTTTCGTGTAAAGTTTTGTATTTCCTATGTCAAAGTGAAATTTTTCTATCTTTGTAATGGTCGGGAAATTGCACAATGCAATGGAAAATTATGTAGCTCGAAAAACAGTCGGTTCAAAAGAAGTTTATACCGAAGGAATTACTTGGAAGGATCGATTATTCGTTGATACGTTACAAAAATCAACGATGTAAATTCTTGTAAAAAGTGGCCGATATACCATTATTCTGTAAAGAGTATGTAAGATGGGATGTAAGGGAAGTTGACCGTTATAGGAATGTCAACTTAGGTTGTCTTTATCATTTTTGTGATCGAATCATTTGTCCATATGTTCGAGTCTTTGTCATGGAACGGTCGGGGTAAAGTTACTAGCAACCGTACCTTATTTGTTGGCTTAATCTATTTGTTTTGTGAATTGTATTTAACACCCATTTTTCTTCCCATTCCTAGCAACTAACCTTTGGTTTTACTCGAACAAGGTTGGATTGGGTCATGCATGTCTATTCCGTCGTTACGGCCATGTATGCGGTGATTAGCGCTTGTTGGTTTGCGACTTTCGGTGTGAAAGTTTGAGCTCCTTCCATATACATTCTTCATCCTAACCGCTGGTTAAACATGAACAGGGATGTGATCATATTGTATGTGTCTATTCCGTCGTTACGGCCGTGTATGTACGATACAGCTGCCTTGTTGGTGTGGTACTTATGGTGAAAGATTGTTGAATGATCAACCTTAAGCCTTCTTAACCCAATTTAGCTTTTGACTTGTTTCTCCTTAGCTTTAGCGGTGGAGATGTGTATCCTTGCCAAGCCTATGATACGAAACTAATCACGACCAAGCAATTGAGCACCACGGCCGAGCAATTGAGCGTACCAATTAAATGTTGCACCCTAGATTAGTTGAGCGATCTGAGTGTTTTCATTTCCATATTTCGTGAGGAGTTTGGTTATTTACAGGTGATTAGGACAAAACGAATCCTTAACTTCGGTTGGGACACATTTTCATAAACTAAAACTTTTTCTAAGTCTACTTGAGGACAAGTAGGATTCAAGTGGGGGATATTTGATGACATCAAATAACGTCACTTTATTATATCATTTATCCCATATGTTTTTGCCCACTTTTATATAATTATTGCATGATTTGGTACTTAATTACTTTAAAGTTGATAAATGCAGTAATTCAGGAGTGTTTTGTGAAGACAAGCTAAAAGGCGCATAATTTAGAGCTAAAACGAAGATATTTGAAGATTGCTGATTTCTGACCAATACGCCGTATCCAACTAAAGAGATACGGCGTATCAGCGCCAAGACTTCATAAGAAAACGCGTTTGACCAATTCCCAATACGGCGTATCCCTTCTGTCTACATACGCCGTATCCATGAAGATAACTATTCGAAGATACAGTAAATCAAGTAAATTGGGAAAGATATCACTGATTGATTGAGAACGTAGCGCGCACTCCAAGGAATCCAGCCCAATACGCCGTATCGACCTTGCCAGATATGGCGTATCGAGTCTTTTTTAGACACTATAAATAGAAGACTCAAAAATGAGTTTTCAGTGTGCAATATCATATTCTTTATACCATACTCATTAAAGACAAATTTTAGAAGAGAAGATCAGCCACCAAGGTCAAGGATGATCCGAATCCATAGGAAAGACATCGTGTAATTTTTTAATCTCTTTAATCGTTCGATTTTCATTGTTGATTACGCTTCCCTATAATTACAATGTTTGTGGGCTAATTACCCTGGGTATTAGCCATCTTAATGAAAGATTAAATGTTTGGTTTGGTTTTCTTAAAACGATTCTTAATTTTATCGTTGATGTTTAATTATGTTTATTCACATCATACTTGTTATGCTGTTTGAATACTGCGGACCTATTATTTAATGGATTAGCTGTTTCGGACCAAGTAATCTAGATTACGGGAAGGGATAGCTCTCATATTGTTTTTATATTACTAGACCAATAGGATCACAAATAACGTTCTGTCTTTGTCTTTGAATTATGAGCATAGTTGGACCGGTAGGAACCGTTTATGTTTCAGCAATCACGCTCTTAATTAACTGATAAAGATTTGAATAGTAGACTACCAGTATATAAAACACCGTTAAACAATTAGTGGGTAAATTCCCATTGGACTAGGGTTTTAATAGGATCACCACTTCTTTGATTCCCTAAGATAGATTATAATTAAACTAAAGGATGCTTTATGCGGATGCGTTAATTGTGACAGGATTTTTCATGTCTAGGTTCTTGTAGGATGATGTCGACGCCTAAGTCTTAGATGATATGCCGCTGAAGATATGTAAATCATTGCACTAAACAACAAAGCCAACATTGAATGGATTTTTATATGGCTATTACAATTTTCATCATTGGATTGTACCGCTTTTCTTATCTTTAAATTTTCTTCTTTTGTGTTTATTGTTTATTGAATTGATATTTGTCACAACCATTAACCTTTGTGCAGTCTTCAGGCTGTAAAATCCCCCATATATTAGACAACGTATTATATCATAGGTTTAAACAGTAAATAGGTCTATTTTAGAACTAATTAAAATTAATGAAGAATTTAGGATTAATGTTTCACTCTTAGTGTTATAGACACCTTACTTACCGTGATTACCACTGCTCGGGTTAATGTGGTTGTTTAGGGTTTTGTTGGCTAAATATAAATTTAAAACTTGATAATCAAATAATTGACCCTACACGACATCACATTAATTATTCAAGGGGTGTTTCAAAGAATTCCACCATTCTTCTAAACACTAGGACTTCCTTAAAGGGATTTATTTCGGCATCTCTAGCTATTTCCCATTCTTTGGGCAAATGACAGTCTAAGAAGTCTTTCCTAGCATAGTAAGGAGTTCGTGCACCCACACCATCTGAGCTAGGTCGTGGTTTGTATGACTCCTTTTTTCCTAGTGTGGTCCAATAGGATGCTTCCTCTTGACCTAGTTCAATCCCTTTCACTCCAAACACTGACCTAGTGATCCCTTCTCCTACCATTATTTTGGCTTTCCTATAATTTATAACTGCATTGGCGGTGGCTAGGAATCCTCTTCCTACTAGTAAAGGGGTTTCAGGGTCCTTCTTTATGTCGATTACATAAAAGTCGGTTAAGAGTTTTAGTCTTCCTATATAGGCTTCTACATCTCTAACAATTCCAATAGGATAGGACTTGGTTCCATCTGCTAACCCGAATACATGGTTGGTTTCCTCTAATAGTCTGATGTTGAGCTTTTTGAAAAGGTATAACGGTATTATGTTTACCCAAGCCCCTAAATATGCTAAAGTATCAAAAGGTTCGGAGTTCCCTAGCTTACAAGGTAGAGTGAACAGTCCGGGGTCTTTTATCTTTTTAGGCATCTCTCATTGGATGAATGCGGACCTATTTTTGCCTAGCTCCAAGCTCTCCACGTATTTGTCCAGAATTGCATTGTACATTGGAGCATGAGCTAGGACTTCGAGAACCGGCAGTTTGAGATGCAAATCCTTGAATTCATCTTCTAAAGTATTTTTGGGTTCTTCAGGTTGTTGTGTTCTAATTTTCGTGACCGGTTGCGAATGGTCTTTTTAGGAATGGTTTGACTTATTTGAACACTTTTTGACTGTACTGATCAAATTATAGGGGTGAGATGAGCATTGGAGGTCTTCTGTTAGGTAAGAACGAGCAGACAAAACTGGATAGGTAGAGTTACCATTCAGTTTCGGGTTCTTAACTGTATCGCTAGTAAGTGCTCCAGCTATTCGATCGGTGATGGCCATCAATACCGTGTCAATTTTGTTGGTCATCTCGCTTTGTTGTTGTTTGAAATCGACTTCAAACCTTAACAATCTCGCATCTTGAGATGCCATGAAGTTGGACACCAATCCTTTGAGATTTGATTGATTGTTAAAGCTTTGAGGATTGTTGTTGAAGGAATGGTTCAGGACCGAACCGTTAGGTTAGAACCGGTTAGGTGGGTTTGAAAAATTATTTAGGAATTTTGGGGTTGTCTCCACCTAAGGTTTGGGTGACTTTTCCATGACGGATTTCAGGTGTCACCAAGGTTGTTTTGCTCGGGTTTGAAAGTGTACCACTTACCTCCCGCTTTGTCGGTACGCAAGGATGCGTAATCAATAAAAGCTTGCTCAGGATTTTCCATGCAGTACAGAGTATCGTGGGGACCACTACAGATCTCACATGAAGAAGTGATCTTGTTCACTTGAGTAGGTTGCATCGGAGCAATGTAGGCTTCCATCAAGCGTTGGAATTGATGTTCGAGCTCGATGAGGCGGTAGTCGGATGTACTCGGGACATCTTGAGGCAAATAGATTGCCTTAACCGGCTTAGCAAAATCCATTGGGTCATTTCAACTTTCGTTGTCATAGAAGGCGATCTCCTCTATTAGTGCCCAGGATTCTTTGGCGTTTCTGTCACGAAGCTTACCACCGGCCGATTGGTCAATGGTTTGTCTTGTAGCAGGAGTGACATGGTCATAAAAGATTTGGACTTGGAGCCAAAGGTCGATGCCATGTCAAGGGACTTTTTGGAGTAAGTCCTTGAAACGAGTCCATGCTTGTAAGAGAGATTCTCCTTGATGTTGTTGGAACATCAGGATATCGTTGCAGAGTTTTGCGGTCCTTCCTGGTGGAAAGAATCTGAGCATAGGGAAACGAGTTAGTAAGATCCACAGTGTGGAGATGGATCATGTGTTGGAAGGACGTTCAAGCAATTGTAGCTTGATGCGACAGGGGGAAAATTGAAATAAACGCAGGCGTGTTCTTTCCCTATTTGCACTGTCAAGGTCAAGTGAGTCCACAAGTTTTAAGAAATCCTTGAGGTGTTGGTTTGGATCCTCGGACCGAAGTCCGTAGAATGAGCATCCGTTTTTCACCAACCGGATGGTGTCGGGTCGAAGAGGTACCACATTGTTCCTTTCGGGGAGTTCAATGGTGTTCCTGTAGCCCTCGTGGCTAGGTTTGGAGTAATCTCCAAGAGTACGGATAGGATTCGCGTCTCCCATGGTGGTTGACGAGAATGATTTACGAAAAAAATAACACGAAAAAAGATAGACTACAAGAAAACTAATATAACAGAAATAAAATCTCACTTGAAAGGATTCAAGCGAGTATAACTAAGCTAAACTAAGTTCGGAACCTAACTATTCCCCACACAGCAGTGCTAAAAACTTGATGTGCGGTAGTCGTAAGACTTCTACATGAAGTTTTACAACTCCCTAGGCAGTGTACCTAATCGTTGTAGCGTAGTATAGGCAAGACTCGAGGGTTGTTATCGTTCTATAGGAGAATAGGTTAGGAAGGCTCGAACAGGGCTTAGCCAAGATCTACGGGATTGAAAGGAGATTATTTTTGTATTTTTATATTTTATATAAAGCAGTAAAATCAATGGTTTAAGAGGTTAGTTGATTAACTAATTAATTAAACTAAATATAATCTATACTACTAGTGATAACTTTATGATAAGATAATGTATTTACTTAATCATGCATTACTCATTAGATTGCTTCTCCTGATCCTGTTGCCTTGTCACACTCGTGATGATCTGTGTATGTATTTCCTAAGTCATGAACGAATTACATGAACCCGCCATCTACTTAATATTCCGTTAAGGCAACACACAAGTAAGGTAGTATGAATACTATTACAAGGCCCCTAAGAGTATATTAAATGCAATTGAAATATCTTAAGAGGGATCAACCATATTAGGGGTAAGGTAGTATGAAGACTGATCAACCATATTAGGGGTAAGGTAGTATGAAGACTGTTACCGATGGTATCCTTTCTACACACTCGTGTTTCCCTAGACGTCTATGCCAATTTAATATCTTATGTCTAGTTTTCTAAAGCCTAATGCGCACATCCATCACAAGAAGCAACGGTAAAAGGATCTACAATCCAACTTTCATGCAATCATAAGTAAATACAAGGGAAGGTTTAGCCTAACATGTTATAAAGGAAGCAAGAATATAGATTAATCAAACAACACATAGAAATATTAAATGATTAAATATAAATAATCTTACTTGATTAAAACATGGATTAAGGTCAGTTACAATAGGGTTTTTAAGCCCTAAAGACGACCTAAAAGTTGAGAAAGTACTTAGGGTTCGGCTCCTAAAAGTTATACAAAGTTACAAACTTAAAACCCTAAATTCAGTTTTGTATATATAGAGAAATCGTCGCGACGACGTCAAGTTGTAGTCGCGATGCCGTCACAAGATAGAATCTTCTAGGTCAGATTTAAGTCGGTTATGTCCTGACGCCGTCGTAAATTTCCTGATGCTGTCACTAGAAAGATTGCGACGACGTCTCTTTATGCATGCAACGCCGTCTCCACGCGCTGTATGCACAATTCTTCAAGAGATTTGGTGTAGATCCATAGTCTTGTCTGTTTCTTTTCCAAATAAGCCCAAGTCACGTGTATTTCCTCCAAATGCCATCCAAGTGCTAAAAACCTGAAAATAAACGATTAAGCGCATAATCTGGGCATATTTGCACGATTTAAGGGGTTAAATGACCATGAAATAGTGTATAAAATGACACCTCATCAAACAACCATATTAAACATATCTGTTGTATTTGTTTGCTGCACAACAGTAACAAGAAAATGTTAGTTTCATGTCTCATCTTCTTAAAAGCCACCACTTTATCTACCTTTGAAGTTAAGTTTGTCTATCTATCAAACTTGGAAAGAGGAATGTCGATATGCGACGGCATTCCTCGAGATCTCGATAATGGGTGATGTATTGCTTTACTGCTAAAGGGGTGTTTGTTTAAGCCTATTTGTGGCCTTACGAACTAATGTGATTTTTGGTTATTTTCTCATAAGCTTAAAATTTTTGGGTTATTTTGAGCGTTATGGATTATATAAGCTTCTATAAGGCCATTGCTCTTAAAATGCATACATTTTAAGCTTATGGAATGAATCACATGAGTTTGTTCGGTCGTATCACGGTGGAAATATTTACTTATCATTTTTCGTTTAATTAGTTGATTAGTGTTACTCATCTGTTACATAAGTAATATTTTGGTATATATGTTTTTTTCCAGTAAATACATGGTTTTGCAGCTCGAAGTGTTACATTATTTTCATCGTCATGGTCTGATTCTTCATGACATCGGGTTCTTAATACTAGAGGTATGTTTAACTTAATGTAAAGATCGTTTTTTGTTGTTATATTTAGTAAACCATATAGCTTATGCTAATTGCTTAGTAATTTAGCCGAAAGTAGTTTCTGAAATACGCATTCCAAGCACCCCATAAGAATTATTACAAGGCAATTCTAACAGTCCATAACTCCATATGTCAAAAGTTACGCTTTACACAGCTTATGTGAATGCTGCAATTAGGCCATAAGTTGTCGTTGCCGTCTGCAAATGAAATGATTTGATGTTCTTTTACTGACCCATATAAGCTTATTACACATATTTTATAGGCAAAACGATATCTTTTTAAATAAGCTGTTTGGCGTTGCTTTTTGCACAATGCATATTTTTAAAAAGACTCAACCAGAAAGCTAAAACATTTAAAACTCAAAGTTTCAATGGCCAAATAAACATAATGTAATAACCCAATATTAAGTCAAGTGTTCTGCTTGAAATCATATATCTATTACCATTATAAATTAAAAAGTTACATGTTGCTAAATAAAAGTTATCTACACGTTTGTTGAAAGTTAAGTAAAAAAAATCACGACAGGAGATTAAAATATAGGTGTTTTATAATTTCTTTTTGGAAAAGCATATAGGTGTTTTGTATGTTCTTGGTCAGTTTTGAAAGGTTTATGAATTTAGATTTTTGGTCTGCGTAGTAACATGCTAACCTTCAAAAGGCGGGGGCACTACTACAAAAATGGTCTTTTAGACCTTCTTATAAAGACCTTTTATGTAAATCACAGGTCTAAAAAACAATTTAACCAGAAATTACATCAAGACCGGTTACAATAAAAACAACGGGCGATCTTTCTGGACCGGTGATATTGATTTCCACCCGTCTAAATGTTAAAACTTAAAACCCTTTTTGACCTGTTAAAATCAAATGCACACGTCTAAAAAGTTTTTGGCTCAGATTTAATTTCACTTATGGTCACAATTCTCTCTCCATTACACTACCATCAAACCCTAACTATTTACCATAGCAGCCGTCACCTACACCACAACCAGCGCCGCTTTATCTCACCACCACCATCAATGAGTCATCTTGATTTCATAGTAAGTTTATATATGTTGCAGTTTTGATTTTGCGAGGTGTGGTTATATTTTTTGTTCGATTAGATAGTGATATTTAGTATGTTTAGCAGCTAATCTTTGTTGAATGTTTTTGTTTGATTTTAGAGGCTCCTTTTCGTTGCTATGAATGTATATGGTGATATTTTAGGTACTCTTGATATCTAATTAAAAAGATTAATAGGAACAAAGTTTAAGAGCATACTTTGCTTTCTTTGTCAAAGGTGGGTTTGTGGTTACAACAACATGGTGAATTATCTGTTTTTTGATCTTAAGTTAGAAATTCAATTGCGGACTTCTTAACTACAAGGATGAAAATTTTCTTATTATATGTTTCAATTAATAAAAAGAAATGAGACTTGCAAGGCATTTTACTTTTGTGGTTGGGTCAAACTCAAAAGAGCCCGGTTATTTGCTAAAATATGATCATTATAAGTTCTCCGCAAACAAGTATGTTGTTCATTGGTAGCTCGATAAAAGGTTTGGCCATTGTTCATCTGTTGGAAAAACTCCACACGGTTAAGAGGTATATATTTTTATATAGGTAATCTGTCATAAAATCTTTCCTTTAGAAGATTAAATTAGTAATTGGTTTTTGTTGGTTGCAGCTTTTATGAGCTGCAATTAAACGGCACATGGCTACACAAGAACGCAGTTGACTGCATTTTGGGACTTAAAGCTTACAATGAAGAAAGATCAAAAGGTTGATTATAAGCTGATCTCGTGATCTTTTTGATTATGTATTTAAATGGTAGTCAGAATTTAGCCGATAGATAATGGTGGCGTTAATGAACTTCTTACAAGACTGTTTATTTGTTTGCTAATATGAATATGTTCTCCTCAAACAAAGAGCATGTTACCTCGTTGTTTTTTAAAGTTTAATATTTATGTATCTTCTAAACCTAAGTATAGAATTTAATATAAGGAATCCCAAACCTTCCCTGTCATAAGCAGTTTGTAATAAGCCATCCCAAACAGCCTTCTTGATAAGCATTCTCAATAAGCAATTATGAACAGCTCATATAACAGTTTTGCGGACTGTTTCGGATTGCTTATAAAGGGGCGTGTTTCGGATTGCTTATGAAGTATCAGATATGCCTTTGCCAGAGTCACATGCTACTAATGATAAAGTAAGTGTTGAGTTACATCCGTTGAGTTTTCTGTTGTGTTCCAACTTTTCTCTTATATGCTGACATTTTTTTTAATTAATTGTTAGCCAAAGCAGAGCAATTCAATGACCTTAAGACGAAGGAAATAGTAGCAACTTGGCATTTAGTTAATATTTTATCGAAGTTGATATCATTGAACTAAATTTTATACATTTTTATACAATAATGAAAAACTATAAAAGTATATCATCTAAGCTAATGGCTATGTATGATCAAGTATTCCTTTGTTATATCAAAATTCATCGTCTCATTATCTTTCTACCCAATGGCCACCTGATATTAGTGTTACTAAGTTTTATGATGACATTGTAATGCTATGTGATCAAGTTTTTATTATCCTCTTTTGTACAATTTTGAAATCAAAATGTCTTATCACCGAACAACAAATAAACCTCTATAAGAAAAAAACATAATATATAAGATCCGAACAACAAATAAACCTCTATAAGAAAAAGACATAATATATATGACCCGAAGCAGCAAAGTGCGGGGGCCTCGTGTATTCAATACGTGATATAACTTAATACAAAAAGTTAACACCCGTTTGGTCAAATTGCAATCATATTAACTAAAAAACAAAAAACAAAACGGGTACATCAGTTATCATATAAAATATATAAGAAAAACATTCAAGCTGAAGTAGTAACAACATGGCGTTTTAACTAACAGGTTTTCTATTACATTGATGAAACGGATTCATGTTTTTTAAACTTATTTTGAAAGCGCCGTATGCGTTTAAGCTTTCTTTAACACAACTTAAAATTCAAATTATTTTATAGCTATTTACCTAAATATTAAGCGTCACATTTCAACTACATGCACCCGCATACTTACACCTCCCCAACGCACAAAAACCTTACGCAATCAACAAGTAGATATAACCCGTGTGCAACGCACGGGTCTGAATACCTCGTTATATTTGAATTCTTATGTATTTTACAACGGTTGGATTATTAAAGGCTTCCTTTTGTTTATATTTTTCAATATTTTTTTTGTATTTTTAAAACAAAATATTTAATTTATCAAAAATACTACTTTCCACTTTTTTATTTTGATTATAATTTGTTAAAGGTTAAAATAGGTAATAATTTCTGAAAGACTGATGAGTGATGGGTGAGTATTAGCACCGCAAACCGCAAAAATCGAAAAACTAAATACACCAAATTAATTGCAACAATCATTTTGATTTTACATTTAATTAACTAAAAGCTCGAATGATTACACTAATCATTTTCTTTTTTATATTTTTATTTCATTTTGTTATTATTTTGATAATCATTAGTATTAATTTTTTCAACTTTTTCTCTTTTTAAACCTTAGGGGTGAGGAGGAACAGCACCGCAAACGGTAAAAAACAAAAAACTCACAAAAACCAAACCGCAAAAAATCGACGACGCGGTTCCTGAAAGTAGAAAAACAGTATTTTGCGGTGCGGTTTTGATTTTCACCGCAATAACCGCACCAAACCACTTCATCATATTCAAATAAATATCTCTACATTATATATAACAGGAGGCATTTACGCCATGTCATAAGTCCATGTGCCATGTCATCAGTTTTTCTTTATTTTTTATTTTTTTTAATTTGTTTTTTTTAAATTTCGTTTTTTTTATATTAGAAATTTCAAGTTCACAAACAAGCACCTCAACCAATGAAGCAAGCCAGAAGTTGTAATATACAATAAAAAATCAAATATGTCATTCTTTTAAAAAAAATACCATTTAAAAATATGGAAAATATATCGATAATTATACATTATTTAGAGAGTTTTCTGCAAATATGCTCCATGTGGTTTCCCTAAATTGCAGGTTTGCTCCCCAACTTTGAGAAAGTGCAGGCGGCCTCCCTGAAACCAA
>BQNB010182776.1:0-12467 GCA_026074375.1 Tanacetum coccineum | reverse complement strand
AAGGTCTCATTTGTTTATTCATTTTGTTTTTTGGTCTTTTTTCTTTCTAAAAATCAGTTTCCAATTCAAGATATTTTTCAGAAAATATGATGGGATTATACTTTATAAATAGAAAAAAAAAATCTTTGTTAGGTTTTCATTTCTCATTTTTCTGTATATAATAATGTTGGTTTTGATGCAGGTCGATGTTATGCATTCGAGAAAGCCCATAGACCGAACCCCTCCTACGTGGCCGTGGTGTTCATCAGTTGAAAACTGCCAGTCCCGTTTACTCTTTATGGGAAAAGAGGACAAGTTAGATCTTTAAGCCAACTTGCTAATAAACTTTTACGTGTTACATTATAACGTCTTACGTTAGGGTTTTAAAAGAAATGGGTATCAGGATATTACAGGTGAGACTGAGAACAAATCGGTTAAACATGTAGACCCCCTATGTAACCCCTTCTGCCAATCCATTTAGATACAAATTGTATGCAGTATGTGTATTCATGTTATAAGTGTGATTAGACTATAGCAGGGGTGTATTTGGGATTGCAATATCAAAGATTATGTGTTAGCAAAACTGTGTTTTTAAAAGCTATTTGATGTGTTTTGGTTGTGAGAAAACGCTGACGATGATTACTTTCAAATGATATTGCAATTTTTTAGTATTTGCTTTTTGCAAGTGCAATGATAAGATTATGTAATCCTAAATGCAAGGTTAATCGTATCCTTTAAATCGATCACTAAGGTTTTAAATTAGTTAGAATAGTAATTTAGTTTCATTTAAAATATGTGTTGTGAAATACGGTCGGTTGTTGAAAACTGTGCACTTTACCCCAAAATAAGCGGAGGAGGACGGTTATTTTATCCCAAGACTCGAAATTGCTTTCTTGCTTAAACATAAGCATAAAATATAAGCAAATGCCAAACCTTGATTTAAATTCTGACTGAAGGATGTTCAATATGTTAGCAGACGTGTTTGTATGGCCCAAAGGCCTGGCTTGTATTTGTATCTTGTGCTCATGATTAGGCCCAATGTGTAGTATATATATACATTGTATTATACTTATTATACCCATTCAATAAACACGGTTTACATGGTATCAGGCCATTATCTAAGCCGATCCAAACCCTAAAATACAAAACAAACCCTAATCCCTCCACAGCGACTTAACAGTCGCCTTTACACCTTCATCACATCGATTTAACAGTCGATTATCAATCCATAATGACAAACAGCGAACACCCATCTCCACCCCTACCCTCACCTTGGTTGAAAAACTTTATGC
Organism: Tanacetum coccineum; assembly: GCA_026074375.1. Classification (NCBI taxonomy): domain Eukaryota; kingdom Viridiplantae; phylum Streptophyta; class Magnoliopsida; order Asterales; family Asteraceae; genus Tanacetum; species Tanacetum coccineum. The sequence continues at coordinate 11,196 of BQNB010182776.1, read as the reverse complement.
GGTTCATAACATCAACACTCTCATTTCTGAGAAGCTGGATCTCGCTGAATCAAACTACTCCACATGGGGTTATTTTTTCAAAGGCCATTGTAGCAACTTCGGTGTCCTAAAGCACATCAAAGAACCTGTCACCGAGGCCTCGACGTCGACTCTACCAACGGACGAATGGATCACGGCTGATTCCATCGTCAAATCTTGGATCTTTCTCACCCTCTCTTCGACCCTTCGAAAGAGGTTGATTAAAGCAAATCCTAAAACGGCTAAAGCCGCTTGGGATGCCATTGAAACCATTTTCCAAGACAACAAACGCACCCGCACCATCTCCTTAAAAGGAGAATTACGGGTCATTCAAATGGGAGACCAAACTGCTGATGAATACTTTTCAAAGATCGAGGCTATCCTCACCCTTCTTACTGATTTAGGTTCGGATATGTCTGATGACGATGTAGTCACATACGCCATCAACGGCTTAAGTGACAAATATGGGAGTCTCGCTCAAATCATAGCACACAAGGATCCTTTCCCTGACTTGGCTACTGTTCGATCGATGGTGGCAACGGAGGAGCTGAGGCTTCGTTCTCGGTCTTCTGTACTCCCTACTGGCACTACTTCAAGTGCTCCTCAAGTGCTATTGGCTGAAGCATCAAGTCGTAATCAAACGGGATGGAACAATCGTGAACGGGACAACCGTACCACAACACGTGAGGTGTGTCGTAATTTTGGACGTGGCTTTTGTCGTTGGGGCGATGCTTGTCGTTTCCTTCATGACTCCTCTCGTTCCTCAGGTACTCCTCGCAACAGTAATAATTCTACAACTCATCGCACCACTCAGGGGACTTTACCTATGCATGCTGGATCTCAATCTGGTGGGTTGAATGTATCACAACAACAGCAGCTTCTACAACTCTTACAAGCCCAACAAACCATGTTGGCCCAATTTGGTTTCAATGGCTTATCAGGCCAATCTCGGCCCACAGCTCCACCAGGCTTCCAGTCTGGTCAACAGCCGGCCCAACAAGCCTTCAGCCCACAACAGCAGGCTCTTCTCTCGGGTACTGTACAAGGTTCGACTCCAGCAAATGGTCAAGCAACGCTTTTGCCTCAAGCGTTTAATACCATGACTCTTCGGGATCCAACAGATGCAAATTGGAACATGGATACTGGTGCGTCGTCTCATCTTAACTCTAATGCCACTAATTTAAGTACTCTTTTTAATTCTTGCATGTATCCATCTGTTCTTGTTGGTGACGGGAAATCCATTCCAGTCACCAACACGGGCCATAGCACTTTACCTACTCCTTACAGACCTCTTCACCTAAATAATGTACTCATAACACCCAACATTGTTAAAAACTTAATTTCGGTCAGACAGTTCGTTAGAGATAATAAATGTACCATTGAATTTGATGAGTTTGGTTTTTCTGTTAAGGATTACTGGACCCGTCAAATTCTACTCCGATGTGACAGCACGGGTGATCTCTATCCGGTCACATCTCTGTCATATCCTCAAGCTTTTTTGGTCGGTCAGCAGACGTGGCACCAACGACTGGGTCATCCTGGAAGTGAAGTGTTACGTCATTTAGTTTCTAATAATCTGATTTCTTGTAATAAGACTAAGTCCACTATGCTTTGTCATGCTTGTCAGCTTGGCAAGCACGTGCGACTTCCTTTTTCGCTTTCTGAAACAGTTGTTAAGTCTCCTTTTGACATTATTCACTCAGATTTGTGGACTTCTCCACTTTCGAGTGTTTCAGGCATTAAATACTATGTTTTATTTTTAGATCATTTTTCGCATTACTTATGGGTGTATCCTCTTCGTAATAAGTCTGATGCATTGTCTAAATTCATTCATTTCCGTGCTTTTGTTAAAAATCAGTTTCAGTGTGATATTAAATCCTTGCAATGTGATCATGGAGGTGAGTTTGACAACAATGCCTTACACCAATTATTTGCCACCAATGGTATTACCATTCGTTTCTCTTGTCCCAAAACATCTCAACAAAATGGCAAGTCGGAACGCATGATACGTACAATTAACAACCTCATCCGTACCTTATTATTTCAAGCACACTTACCCCCTACCTTTTGGGTTGAAGCCCTTCACATGGCCGCACATCTCTTAAACATTCTTCCATCCACTGCGATTAACAATGAGATACCACATACCCGTCTTTATAAGACAACACCTAATTATGCCGATCTTCGTGTATTCGGTTGTCTTTGCTACCCACATGTTCACACCAATCACAAACTCGAACCCCGTGCTACTCCCTCGATTTTTCTTGGCTACCCCACCAATCACCGTGGGTATCGGTGTCTTGACTTAAATACGGATAAAATCATTCTATCTCGTCACGTGACTTTTGATGAGACGGTTTTTCCGTATGGGTCTATGACTCCCGATGCCTCACCACCATACAATTTCCTTGACACCGATCCTAATTTAATACAAAAACATATGCTCCATAATATGCCCACTGTTGGGTCTTCCCCAGTTGCCGCAACTCGACAACCCACATCTCCCTCACCACAGCCCACTTCCACTTCCGCCCACTCCACTGGCCCGCCAACCAATCAGCCCACTAATCACTCCACTTTGCAGCCCACTCCTTCCGCCCCTACTAACCCAACACCCACGACTAATCTTCCACCCACAAACAGTATACCACCCACTCCTCCCCCGGCTCCCTCACCCACTACCACTCAACCCAACCGCAATCCCGCTTCGACTCACTCCATGGTCACTCGTTACCGTGTTGGTACTAATCGTCCTACTCAACGATATACTTTATATGTGTCAACTATTTCCCCTATTCCAAAGTCCTACAACCATGCTTTTTAAGACCCGCATTGGTATCGTGCTATGCTTGATGAATATAATGCTTTAATTAAAAATAATACTTGGATTCTTGTGCCACGACCATCGAACGCGAACATTGTTCGTTCCTTATGGCTTTTTCGGCATAAATATAATGCTGATGGCACTCTTAATCGTTACAAGGCTCGCCTTGTTGCGAATGGCAGCACTCAGCTTACAGGTATTGATGTTGATGAGACTTTTAGCCCGGTTGTTAAACCGGCCACTATTCGTACGGTACTTAGCCTTGCTCTTTCTCGACATTGGCCTGTTCATCAGCTTGATGTCAAGAATGCTTTTTTACATGGTTCATTATCCGAGACTGTTTACATGCAGCAGCCTCCTGGGTTTCGGGATTCACAACATCCTGATCATGTTTGTCTTTTACAGCGATCTCTATATGGGCTTAAGCAAGCCCCTCGGGCATGGTTTCAGAGATTTGCAGCATATGCTGCTCGAGTTGGTTTTATTCATAGCAGATGTGACACATCACTTTTTATTTACAGGCGGGGGTCCGATACAGCTTACTTGCTTTTGTATGTTGATGACATTATATTGACTGCTTCTTCTACAGCTTTTCTTCAGAGTATTATTGCCACTTTACATGCCGAGTTCTCTATGACTGATTTGGGTCCGCTGAATTATTTTTTGGGTATTTCTGTGACTCGCAATACTTCGGGGATGTTTCTCTCTCAACAGAAGTATGCTTCTGAGCTACTTGAGCGTGCTGGCATGCTCACTTGTAATCCTTGTCGTACTCCAGTTGACACGGATTCTAAGCTTTCTGCTGATGGTGATCCTGTGTCTGATCCTACCTTATATCGCAGTCTTGCTGGGGCCCTTCAGTATTTGACTTTCACTCGGCCTGATATATCTTATGCTGTGCAGCAGGTTTGTCTCTACATGCATGATCCTCGAGAGCCTCATTTCTCTGCTCTCAAGCGGATCTTGCGGTATATTCGTGGTACTATGCCCTATGGATTACAGCTATTTTCGTCCACCACATCTTCTTTGGTTGCTTATTCTGATGCAGATTGGGCTGGGTGCCCCACTACACGTCGGTCTACCTCCGGTTATTGTGTTTTTCTTGGCAACAATCTACTTTCGTGGTCTTCAAAGAGGCAAGTTACCCTTTCTCGCTCCAGTGCTGAAGCTGAGTATCGGGGTGTTGCTAATGCCGTTGCTGAAACTTGTTGGTTACGTAATCTTTTACGAGAGCTTCATACACCATTGTCTACCGCTACACTTGTTTATTGTGACAATGTAAGTGCCGTTTATCTCTCTTCTAATCCCGTGCAACATCAACGCACGAAGCATATTGAGATTGATATTCACTTTGTTCGTGACTTGGTTGCCGCTGGTCATATCCGAGTACTTCATGTACCTTCTCGTTATCAGTATGCAGATATCTTCACCAAAGGCTTACCTACGGTTTTGTTTGATGAGTTTCGCTCCAGCTTGAGTGTTCGTTCCTCTCCCGCTCAAACTGCGGGGGGATGTTAGCAGACGTGTTTGTATGGCCCAAAGGCCTGTGCTCATGATTAGGCCCAATGTGTAGTATATATATACATTGTATTGTACTCATTATACTCATTCAATAAACACAGTTTATAATGAGTACATAATGTAAGATGTTAAATGTTTTATAGTGAAAAGGAATTAAAACTTTGTTCCAAGAATTGCAGGTCAATGATGCCACGAAAAGCCAAATTAATGTAATATATCTTACAAAGATTCTATATTTCACTTATAACACTTCTTTCAAATGCCCTATCCCAGTAACTCAGTTTCAGTACGCTATATAAGACAGAGTGTAGGAGACTGTTGGTATTTAAGAATTAGTTAAATAGGACATAGTCATAATATTCTTTGTTAGGAGTTTTCCTTTGAGTACTTGTTGAAGATGCCGATTACACCAGAAACGCTCATGTTTCTACACGACGGGAATGGTAAAGGCAATTCCGGACGTGCTCTCTGAGTTGTTGATGATAAAATTCAAAATATGAAAATATGACAGTTTCTGTTGTACGAGTACTCCTTTTGCATGCTAGGCTTGTTATTAAGGATACACGGTTAAACTGAACTTTTTGGCATTTTTGCTTGACAGAAGTAAAAGCTCGGTAAATTCTATGTGGGCAACCTATATAATTAGTACGAAATTAAAGCTTATAAGTTTTCGGTTACTTGAGGTTTATTAAGATGGATTGTATAATGATAAAAACATCTAGTGCCTCAAACGAATGAACGAATGAAACAGATGAAATCCATAAGAGCAATTCAAGTGTAGAGCCACAAACAAAGAAGTAGATGTGTTTACTATCTGTGTTATTTTGTGTTTAGTTTGAACATATGAGTTCAGCTATTAATCTACTCCTTTATTGGGCCAAACCCAATCATTGGGCTAATCCCAATCTGCTGTATAAAAAAAGGCAGTTATAAAACAGTTAGAAGTTAGTTAGAAAAAACAGTTATAGGCAGTTACAAGGAAGGGACACGACTGTTGGTTCATTTGAACCATCACGACCCTTCAATCGTGACTTTTGGATATGTATAAATAGATAGGCATGTAAACATTTATCGATGATGATGAGATTCTGAATATTAATAAAGTTTCAATTCAAGTTTGTATTTTGGTATATCGTTGATTAAAGATCCGTGTGAAAGGGGCCAACATTTGGCATCAGAGCAGGTTTGGATAAACCAAAATCATCATATACCATTTTTTTCCTATTTCGAATCAATAAAAAAAACCATTTCGTTTTCGGCAAAACTTCGCAAAAAAAATCCGATTGAACACAACAATCAGAGATCATACTCGCGTGTTTTATCAAACACTCGAATAAAAAAGGAATCCAACTTTTATGCCACCCAGTGATTGAATCAACCGGCAACACAAAAGGGCTTCACATTTTTTTTGCAAAAGTTTCAGTTTTTTTACTCAAGAACATCAAATCCGAAAAACAAGATTCGAAAACAGAAAACCACAATCGAGAGGATAACTTTAAGTCATCATCAAGAAGCAGTAATCAAAATCATCAAACAAAAGGGAACGAACACACCTGCGTTTGAAGAAACAAGGCTCGCACACTTAATCGAATCATCAAATGATTCAGGTTATCCACAAAGGCCAAAATCTTAGACGGTTTCTAAGATCCCCAATTTTGCGAAACCCTAATTTCGCACAAACAATCAAAGGGAATCCAGTGAATCAAGAAGATCACAACCGTAGAAGAATAGAACGGTTAAACCGACCATATTAATCGGCGGTTAATCACCACAGAAGAGAAGAAGAAGACCGGAGACCATCAAATCTCAAGAAAGAGACGCGTCTCTTTCAAAGAAAAAAAGAGAGGCGCAGGTTTATTAACAAAAAGGGACACAGGGTTATTTAACCCTACCAGGTTTTCAAATAAACCCATTTAACCCCTCCACTTTTCATTTTTTATATATATCATTTTTAGTTATATATAAATACATAGTTATAGTTTTTTAGAAAAGTTATCCCTTAGTTTTTTAAGTTTTATATCTTTTCTAAACCCGTAGATAGAAAATATAGTAACCTAGTGATTACACTGCTTACTATATCGAGAGAATAATTTTTAAGGAGTAATTAACCTTAGGTTATTCGACTTAGAATATAAAATCCCCAAGGATAGTTTTTGGAAGAAAACTAGTCCTTTAAGATTTTACTTATTTGGCTTATGATAAGTAATATATAAAGTTTGAGAGTTTTTTAAGGATTAAGGTTTCTAAACTTTAAGCTTTTATAAAGATTTAAAAGTTTAAAAGATTTTAAGATTTACATTATTAAGTTTTTTAAAGAATTAACAAAGTTTTCAAAGGTTTTATAAGAATATTATATCAGATTCAAATAATCAAATTTTTAAAAAATGTCTGGAAAAGATAATACTTCTAAGATAAACGAAATTGGGTCAACAACCCATTTTCAATGCCCTATATTGAAAGGGGCAAACTATACAACATGGGCAATTCGAATGCAAATCATTCTCGAAGCGAATGGTTTATGGGAAATGATAGAACCCAATGAAACAACCCAAGCAGATAACAAAAAAGATAAAACTGCTATCGCATTCCTTTACCAAGCGTTATCAGAAGAACAATTGCTTCAAATCACAAAACACAAAACCGCGAAAGCTATATGGGATGCCTTAAAAACTAGACACATAGGAGAAGAAAGAGTTCAACAAGCAAGATTGCAAACACTCAAATCCGACTTTGAGATGTTACACATGAAGGAAGACGAGGCAATCGACACCTTCATCGCAAAATTAACAACTCTAGTAAACAAAGCCGCTAGTCTAGGGCACACAATCGAAGATTCCGTCGTAGTACGAAAATTATTAAATGCCGTACCCGACAAATTCCTTCAGATTGTTGCATCCATTGAACAATACTCGGATTTAGACGAGATGTCAGTAGACGAAGCAATCGGAAGATTGAAGACATTTGAAGAAAGAATTAAAAGTAAGAAGAAAATACCAGTGGACAGTCAAGAGAGTTTGATATTCACACGACATGAAGGCCAAAGAAAACCTTTTAGAGAACATGGAAGATTTAACCAGTCTCGAGGCCGAGAACAAGACAAGAACAATTATAAAAGGGAAGAACGAGCGTCTTTTGAAGAAGATACAAGAGACAAAACTTCATCACATGTTACCGAGTCACAAGCTTGAGGAACACTATGCCTAAGAAATGTCCCAAGACCCAAACGCAAGAATCAAGTCAGAGAACACTCAAATTTTATTGAAGAAGACTTAGAGCCAACATTGCTCATGGCGACCATAAATGAAAAGAAATGATACAACAGAAATCGCAGAGAGTGCAGAAATCCCAACATTTGGCATCAGAGCAGGTTTGGATAAACCAAAATCATCATATACCATTTTTTTTCCTGTTTCGAATCAATAAAAAAACCATTTCCTTTTCGGCAAAACTTCGCAAAAAAAAATCCGATTGAACACAACAATCAGAGATCATACTCGCGTGTTTTATCAGACACTCGAATCAAAAAGGAATCCAACTTTTATGCCACCCAGTGATTGAATCAACCGGCAACACAAAAGGGCTTCACATTTTTTTTGTAAAAGTTTCGGTTTTTTTTACTCAAGAACATCAAATCCGAAAAACAAGATTCGAAAACAGAAAACCACAATCGAGAGGATAACTTTAAGTCATCATCAAGAAGCAGTAATCAAAATCATCAAACAAAAGGGAACGAACACACATGCGTTTGAAGAAACAAGGCTCGCACACTTAATCGAATCATCAATTGATTCCGGTTATCCACAAAGGCCAAAATCTTAAACGGTTTCTAAGATCCCCAATTTTGTGAAACCCTAATTTCGCACAAACAATCAAAGGGAATCCAGTGAATCAAGAAGATCACAACCGTAGAAGAATAGAACGGTTAAACCGACCATATTAATCGGCGGTTAATCACCACAGAAGAGAAGAAGAAGACCGGAGACCATCAAATCTTAAGAAAGAGACGCGTCTCCTCCAAAGAAAAAAAGAGAGGCGCATATTTATTAACAAAAAGGGACACAGGGTTATTTAACCCTACCAAGATTTCAAATAAACCCATTTAACCCCTCCACTTTTCATTTTTTATATATATCATTTTTAGTTATATATAAATACAAAGTTATAGTTTTATAGAAAAGTTATCCCTTAGTTTTTTAAGTTTTATATCTTTTCTAAACCCGTAGATAGAAAATATAGTAACCTAGTGATTACACTGTTTACTATATCGAGAGAATAATTTTTAAGGAGTAATTAACCTTAGGTTATTCGACTTAGAATATAAAATCCCCAAGGATAGTTTTTGGAAGAAAACTAGTCCCCGTTAAGTTTGATAGGCACAAAGCCAGAGTACTCACCACAAAATTCGACACACTTAGTGTTAGATATTTTTATTTTGGAGATTTTAGATAATATCCTAGAGATATGACGAAAGAAAGTGGAGATAGTTCAAAGAAGGAAATTAGTACCGCCAGTACACCCCAATTCCAGTGTCCAATGCTAAAACCCTCTAATTACTCATTATGGGCAATTCGAATGCAAATTATTCTAGAAGCAAATGGTTTATGGGAAATGATAGAACCAAATGAAACGACTCAATCAGACAACAAAAAAGATAAGACTGCTATCGTATTCCTTTACCAAGCCTTACCAGAAGAACAATTGCTTCAAATCACAAAACACAAAACCGCGAAAGCCATATGGGATTCCTTGAAAACTAGACAGATAGGAGAAAAAGAGTCCAACAAGCAAGGTTGCATTCACTCAAATCCGAATTTAAGATGTTACACATGAAGGAAGACGAGACCATCGACACCTTCACCGGAAAATTAACAACACTAGTAAACAAAGCCGCCAGTCTAGGGCACACAATTGAAGATTCTGTTGTCGTACGAAAATTATTAAATGCCGTACCCGACAAATTCCTTCAGATTGTTGCATCTATTGAACAATACTCAGATTTAGACGAGATGTCAGTAGACGAAGCAATCGGAAGATTGAAGACATTTGAAGAAAGAATTAAAAGTAAAAAGAAAATACCAGGGGACAGTCAAGAGAGTTTGATGTTCACACGACATGAAGGCCAAACAAAACCTTTTAGAGAACGTGGAATATTTAACCACTCTCGAGGCCGAGAACAAGACAAGAACAATTATAAAAGGGAAGAACGAGCGTCTTTTGAAGAAGATACAAGAGACAAATCTCAAGTCACAGGTTACCGATGTCACAAACTTGGACACTATGCCAATGATTGTCCAAACAAACGCAAGAATCAAGTTAGAGAACAGTCCAATCTTATTGAAGAAGCCTTAGAGCCAACATTGCTTATGGCGACTATAACTGAAAAGAAATGATACAACCAGAAATCGCAGAGAGTGCAGAAATCGCAGAGAGCGCAGAAATCGCAGAGAGTGCAGAAATCGTAGAGAGTGCAGAGATCACAGAGAGAACAGAAGAGAGCAGGGAGTGCAGAAAATTTCAAAATTCGATCAATATTACAGTGAGTGTTAAAGGAAACAAGAACGAAGACTAAATGGAGTTATGTGAGACGACTACAAAGACTTAAAGACCTACGTCACAGCGATTGTGATTAAGGGGAGAATATTGGGCCAAACCCAATCATTGGGCTAATCCCAATCCGCTAACAAAAGACAGTTACAAAGTAGTTAGAAAGTTAGTTAAAAAACAGTTATTAGGCAGTTATTTTGGAAGGGACACGACTGTTGGTTCATTCGAACCATCACGACCCTTCAATCGTGACTATTCGCTATGTATAAATAGAATTCATGTAAACAAACAAGTCAATGATGACAGATTTAGATTCAATAAAAGATTTATATAGAAATAGAGATTATTTCATTGTTTTGGTATATCGTTGATTAAAGATCCGTGAGAAAAGGGCCAACAATTGGTATCAGAGCAGAAATCATCATATACCAAGATTAGATTTTTCATGTTCTTGTTTTGAATCAAAAAAAAACCGCACCATTTTTTCGACCAAAAACAGTTTGCAAATCCGATTAAACACAATCACAGAAATCATTTTGTGTTTATCAAACATTTTGTATCTGGAGATTCCAACTCTTGTCACCAAGGGATTAATCACTTTCGTGATTTAATCATCCGGCAACAAAGGGTTTCATCCTTTTTTGCAAACTTTCTGTCAAGAACGAACCGAAAAATAACCCAGAATTAAAGGTTAGGCACGGTTACAATTATAAACCGAGATTCAAAACAGAAAACCCACATCGAGAGGATAACACAAGTCATCATCAAGAAACAAAAGGGAACGAACACACCTGATTCTTGAAGAAACAAGATTCGAACCCTCAATAGAATCTTCAATTGATTCACGATTATCCCACAATCATCCATATCTTGAACGAATTTACAAGATCCCCAATTTGCGAAACCCTAATTTCGCACAACAAATCAAGGGAACCCCAGTGGTTCGAGAACACAACCACCGGAGAAGCATACGACCGAGAAGAATCAAGGGTTACTCGATCTTTTTGATTGTGAGAACCAGAGAAAGGAAGGAAGAAGGAGACGCGTCTCTCCCAAAAGGAAGGAAAAGAGGCGCAGGACAAAAAAGAAGGATACACCGGGTTATACTTAACCCTAACACGATTTACACCCTCCACTTTCATTTTCTATATATATCAGTTTTAAGTTATATATAGATACATAAGTTTTGTTTTTAGAAAAGTTGCCCCTTTTAGTTTTACGTTTCTAAAGTGCTTTAAGTTTTAAGAGTTTTAAAGTTTCAAGTTATCTTATTTGGTTTATGATAAGAA
>BQNB010182775.1:0-12467 GCA_026074375.1 Tanacetum coccineum | reverse complement strand
CATTTTGGACTTAATACATTCTCTTATTATCTATCTCTAATTTCCACCCAATCTCTCTCTCTTTCTCTCTCTAAAACTCTAAGTTATTCATATATGTAATTGATATATTGTATATTCTACAATTGGTATCAAGAGCCATGGGATGATTTAGTGGTGTTTGTGTGTGTTTAAAAACATTTTATACCGTTTTTCTTTGCGAGTTAAGGCTCGAAATATTTAAAAATCATATCTTTATGATTAAAAACCATAAAGGTTTGATTTTTATGATAGATCTAGCAATATAAAACTTGTTTGTGCAAAAAGAATCAAGAAAAAACGTGTTAGTTGTTTTGAAAGAGGTTTTTTGTATTTTAAGTGAACCGACAATCTTGTGATTTAGAAATAAAGAACGATTTAAATCATGCGATTTAGCAAAGTTGAGATTTAACTGGAAAAATTTCTTGCGATTTAAACTTGCGATATAACATTCTTGCGGTTTAGGTAAATCACATAATGAATCTAAGTGATTTAACCAATTGTGCGAGTTAGTATTTGTGTGATTTAAGATTTTGCGATTTAAATCTTGCGAAATAACTTTTGCAATTTAAATCTTGCGAAATAAATCTTGCATTTAACTTAATCTTGCAAAGTAAGTTTTTATCATTTAACTTAAAACTTGAGATTTAAGAATTTTTCCCAGTTGCGATTTAGGTTTCAATTTCTTGCGATTTAACATTAAACAAAACTTGTGATTTAAATTTATTTGAGATTGAGATTTGGGACTTAGAAAGCACAAGTAAGATAAGACTTTGAGGACATTAAACAAGATAATTAAAACACATAATCACTTAATCACTTAAAACATGAACAACAAAACAACACAATACTTCATAATCATTGGACCGATCTTTATATCATTTCACACATCATTAATTCATCATGTCATCACTTGATGAAAATGTTCTTGCTGCTAGAGCTGAAAACCGACCACCATGCTTGAGAAAGGATGTTATGATACATGGCAGAGTCATATATTGTTATACTTTGAGGGGAAAGAACATGGAGAGATGTTACTTGATTCTATTTTCTTAAGGCCATTTGAATTCAAAGATATCACTATCCTAGCAAATGAAGCAATAGGTTAGCTAGTAGAAACACGTATGTAGACTTTGAAGGATTTGAAACCTGAAGAAAGAATTAGAAAGGAATGTGATATTCGAGCAACAAATATCATTCTTCATAGACTACCCAATGACATCTACACTCTTTTGAACTATAAGAAGAAAGCCTATGATATCTGGTATAAGGTGAAAGAGTTAATGGAAGGGACATAGATAACTAAGAAAGAAAGAGAATCAAAGTTAGTAGATGAATTTGATAGAGTCACATCAGGGAAAGGAGAGATGAGTCAATCATATTATATGAGGTTTGCTAAACTGATGAAGGATATTAATATCATTAGGCTTGACATGACTAGACTTCATGTGAATACAAAGTTTGTTAACCATCTTCAGCCGGAATGGAGTAAATATGTTACAGGGGTTAAGCAAGCAAGGAACCTTCATGAAGTTAGTTTTGATCAGTTGTATGCATATCTTAAGTAGAATGAACCAGATGCAAATGAAGTCAGTGTTATGAAAGCTAGATTTCCAGATCCTTACAAATACATATAATCCACCACCATCTTATTCAAGCTACAAGTCTCAGCACAATCCACAAGTGTCAGTTGCTGCTCAACAACAACAACTATATATTCCACAACCAACATATAAGCTACATGTTGTTTAGCAACAACCACCTGTTATTTATCAACAACATCCGGCTAGGCCCACATCACCAGATTCAGGATTTACAGTACCAACCTTTTTACCTATGGATGATCCGATAGCCAGTCTAAACAATGCAATAATGTTTCTCACCACTACTATATCTTCAAGATACCCATCCACTAATAACCAACTCAGAATATCATCCAATCCTAGAACTCAAGCAAACATTTAGAATGGAAGAGTAGTTGTACAGAATGTATAAGGGTGACAAATTCAGGGTTATAATAGTAATCCTGGACGAGGCAGAGGAACGAGAACCACATGAGTAATAAGGACAGTAGGGGACTTAAATGCTAATCCACCGAAGGTGATAAAATGTTCTAACTAAAAAGGGGAAGGGCATTATGCTAAATAGTATACAACAAAGAAAAGGGTTAAAGACTCATAGTGGTTTAGGGAAAAGATTTTGCTCACACAACAACAAGAGGCAGGGATTTAAATTGATGCTGAACAAAAAGATTTTTTAACTGATGGATTAGAAGGTTTTGACTCAAATTGTGAGGATCTTCGGCTGAACACTATGTCAATCTTGATGACAGAGAAGGTAGAATGTCTCACCCCGACAAGGCAGAAACACGAGGCGTGAAGGAGGATTGATCGTCTCAACAAGAGATACAATATAGAAAAATATAAAATGCATATCGAATGTGTCACAACGTTTGTAACACCCCCAAATTGGGTCGCAGCGGAATATGGGTCTGGGGGTGGTACTTCATAGATCAATTGCACAAGATATATATAAGAACGACCATTTAAAAGTCATTTAAAACTGATACATTGGATTTATCAAATTGCTGTTACATAAGTCCGAAACTTCACTTGTTCATTGTTTAAAATAGAAAGATTTTAGTCCATAATAGATATATCCCCAAAATGTAATGCTACCAAATCTTTTATGCATATGACTTCTAAAATAACAACCACCAATGTATCCCTGGTCTTGCACCTCATTGATCTCTTGAGAAAACATAGCTTAAAACGTCAACAATAATGTTGGTGAATTCATAGGTTTGTAAAATGTATAATGTATGACCGCAAAATTTCCCCATGATAATGCAACAGATGCAAACATTATAAAATGTGATTACGTTACCCTAAGCTCATGACACTAAAGCTTGACATGTATGAATTTCAATATCAATTGCCAACATTGCCTGGGATAATGTTCTAACCCGCAACATCCCAAATCCGACAAGGTATACGTTTGTTGTCCGGCATACCGGCACAGTGAGCATGACTCACCCGAACGGGGATGTTAATCCCAAATAGATCTATTTATAACATTCGTGTTCACAACAAGTAATTGACAGTTCATGATAATGGGCTTAGAGGGTTCTCGCTACTTAGGAAAACACGTAATCGTAATTTGAAATGTCCACTTGCGTCCAATTGTAAAACATGCATATGGTTCTCACCCTAAAACATGTAAATCATTATAAATGTAAAACGTAGGGCTATGAACTCACCTCGAGTGAATAATAATCCAAGTATAACAGAAAATGCTTCACAATAATGACCGAATGCAACCTAATTAAATATAGGTCGTATAAGTACTAATCAATTTGAATAACTAATACCGTATATAATTCTATATAGCTACATCACCATCTAATTGTATTTGTCAAATCATATTTATAAAGTAAAAACGTTTATAAATATCTCTTTAGTAAAAATGACGTAACTTTATCGTTTTAAGTCCGTTTTTTACGTTTCTTATGTCCACGCTTTCGCATTAAGACGAGTTATCAAAATATTACATTTTCATATTTTAAATCCTCTGGTGAAAAGTACTTTTTATTGTTCATATACTTTTATAAAAATTATTTCTATAAAATTAATCGACGTAAACTTATAAATGTCGTATCTTATTCATTTTAACTCCGTTTTTAGTGATTCTTTCGAGCACGTCTTCGTAATTAAAAGTTTTATCTAATTAATGTATTTTCCAAAATGTATCTGAGATGAATAGTGATTTTTACTGTTCATAGTTTATAAAATTATTTTTATAAACTTTAATTATCGTAAACGTGGAAAAATCCATAACTCCTTCGTTATAAGTCAGTTTTTCGAGTTTCTTACATATTTGGAATCCTCATGAGATGTAGTATTTTATAAAAATATAAAATCAATAGGTTATGTTTCGAATTAAAACAAAAGCATTTAAGGTTTTTGTTAAAATGTGTTTTAAACTTGTTTTTGTAAGTTTTTAGTTTAGTCACCTTGTTACAAGTATTCTAATGTGATCAATACACAACCTTGTATATTTTTATAGTACTCTAGTGTAAAAGTCCACAATATATCCAAGAATCACAAGATCCATAAGTTTACATGCTCATTTGTTCATAATCCTTAGTAAGTAATTTTTCATACCATTTACTTATATATACTTTATATAATTTAACCAACACTCATATAGTTTATATACTTGCTTTATAACATGATCATAACATCAATATATCACATGATAAAGTTTACCAAACCATGATCACAAGTAAAAATCCATTTTACAAGTAAATAAGTTTCTTAGATGGTGATTACTATACAAACATCATATATGAATAAAATCACAAATGTAAAGAGATTAAGGTTTTTAGGTAACCTTAGTATGAAGTAGGATGATGAACAAACATGCCTAAACTCTTGTATAGCAAACAAACCCTAGCTTTCAACACCTTGAAAACCCTAAACACCAAAGAAACCTTAATCTTGAACCTTCTTGCTTAAACACTTGTAAACTCCAAACCAAACCTTCTAAACACCTTAGAACATCTTAGATATGTTGTAGGAACACTTGTATGTGTTGTAAATAAATTATGTTATAGATTATTTAGGGTTTTAAGTGTGAGTCGTAGGTGGGAGGAGCACAAAGGGAGAGAATAAGTTGTTTTCACCTTAAGAAATGAAATGTATGTATGTATCTTTCTAGTGGCAAGCTTATATACCTTCAAGACTAGTTAAAGACCACTTGTTCTAGTCTTAGGAAAGTCCAAGACACAATGAGGGTTTCAAGGAAGTCTTTGGTCAAGACTTAGATATAGTACTTCAAGGTTTAAATGAGAAAGGTTTGTACAAAGGTCAAGTTGCAAATTGTGAACTCTTTGCCCCCCTTGGGACTACTTTCCCATCTACTTGAACTTTTTAATATGTAAAGGTATGTATTGGTTGTTTCTCTTGTGTAGAATTCGGCCAACAAATAAATATGGGTTAAGTTTTATAAAACTTTGGGTATTATATATAACAATGGGTATTTGTTGAAGCGTAAATAAGTTTTGGTGGTTCCGGGAATGCCTAAATGTACTTTATCGCGATACGTAAACACTTTACGTAACCAATAAAAATAAAATGCACAAAGTTAATAATTATCATCTAAATATTTATCAAACACTTGCTTGATGTAAACATTTAATTGTTTGATGCCCATTTATATTGAATGATCATTTTTAGTTTACGCGATTTAACTTAACGATTACAGTTAAAAGCAAACGCGTACAAGACTAAAAATAAATAGTGAAATAATAGACGTCGTAAATGACCCTAAAACACAGGGTGTTATAGTCTTCCCCTGTTAAATGAGCCTTGTCCTTAAGGCTTAAGACGCGGCACTTGACGACGGTGCGGTTTTTGTGAAGAGGTGTGGATATTTCTTCCTGAATTAATCGTCACGTTCCCATGTAAACTCAAGACCTCTCCTGGAGTTCCATCGAACTTTGATGATTAGAATGCGGCTTTGTTTCAATCGTTTAACCTCACGATCCATGATCTCTATTGGTTCCTCAACAAAATGAAGCTTGTCGTCAATATGGAGTCCATCCAACGGAACAACTAATGGTTCGTCAGCATAACACTTCTTCAAGTTGGATACATGAAACGTATTGTGAACCCTGCTCAGATCTTGTGAGAGTTTAAGCTTATAAGCAATGGCTCTAACCTTTTCCAACACTTTGAAAGGTCCAACATATCTGGGGTTTAGCTTCCCCCGTTTGCCAAAATGTACTACTCCTTTCCAAGGCAAAACATTGAGCATAACTCTATCTCCAACTTGAAATTCCATCGGCTTACGCTTTCAATCGGCGTAACTCTTTTTTCGATCACGTGCGGCTTGAATTCTTTGCTTGATCTGAATGATCTTCTCAGTCGTCTCTTGGACTATTTCAGGACCAGTGAGTTGAACTTCTCCAACCTCAGCCCAACAAACAGGTGAACGATACTTTCGACTGTAAAGTGCTTCAAACGGTGCAGCCTTGATGCTAGCATGATAACTATTGTTATATGAAAACTCGACTAATGGAAAATGGTTAACCCAACCCTTTCCAAAGTCGATTACACAAGCACGCAACATATCCTTGAGAGTCTGAATAGTCCTCTCGCATTATCCGTCAGTCTGTGGATGATACGCAATACTCATATCCAAATTCGTACCCAAGGCCTTCTGAAGTGGCCTCCATAAATTTCCCATGCCTCGTAACTACCTTTTTTAGGTACATTCTTGCCAATTTTTCCATGGGATCGGTTTCCCTCATTGGTACGAAGATTACAGATTTAGTAAGTTGGTCAACAATCACCCAAATGGTGTCATAACCTTGTGACGACTTAGGAAGCTTTGTGATAAAATACATTGTGATATTATCCCACTTCTATTGAGGTATCTCAGGTTGTACCAACAAACCCAATGGCCTTTGGTATTTAGCCTTGATCTTAGCACACGTCAAATATTTGCTAACATAGGTGGAGATGTTGGCCTTCATATTGGGCCACCAATATAGCTTCTTCATGTCATGATACATCTTGTTAGAACCCGGATGGATAGAGTATTTTGACTTGTGAGACTCGTGAATGATCACAGTCCTCAGGTCGCCATAACATGGTAACCAACTCCTGCTATTTAAGCATAGAGTTC
Source organism: Tanacetum coccineum (assembly GCA_026074375.1). NCBI lineage: Eukaryota > Viridiplantae > Streptophyta > Magnoliopsida > Asterales > Asteraceae > Tanacetum > Tanacetum coccineum. The sequence goes on along the minus strand of BQNB010182775.1, from coordinate 5,762 downwards.
CATCTATGTGGGGTTCCAACTTTTCCATTCTAAGTTTCTCTAGATCTTTTGAATTTTCAATCAACATACCTTTAACATCTTCGTTCTTGATGTTCTCTGGTTTCCGTGCTTCAGTCTGAGCATTCAAGATTTGTTTGGGGAGATTCAAACCAATAGTCATGACTAAGGCTTGAACCCGTAATGGCTTTATTCGTTCTTTCCTGCTCAAAGGATCGGCAACAACATTGGCCTTTCCAGGGTGATAACGGATCTCACAATCGTAATCACTTAGCAACTCTAACCAATGATGTTGCCTCATGTTTAACTCTTTCTGATTAAGAATGTGTTGTAAACTCTTATGATCAGTGAACACCGTACACTTGGTCCTATACAGATAGTGCTTCTAAATCTTGAGAGCGAACACTACTGCTCTAAGTTCCAAATCATGAGTCGTATAGTTCTTCTCATGAAATTACAATTGGCGTGATGAATAAGAAATCACCTTCTCTCTTTGCATCAACACAGTGCCCAAACCTTTGATTGAAGCATCGTAGTATGCGATAAAATCTTTGCTTCCTTCAAGTAAAGCCAGAATTGGTGCACTACACAACTTCTGCTTCAACAGTTGTGAAAACCACTCGCTTTTGTTTGTCGCTCCCAAACGAAATTGACTCTCTTCTTAGTAAGCTTGGTCATTGGCTTGGCGATCTTTGAAAATCCTTCGATGAATCTTCGGTAATACCCAGCAAGACCTAAAAATTGCCAAATCTCCGTTGGTGTTTTAGGAGATGCCTAATATTTAATGGATTCGATCTTGGTGGGATTCTACACATGATTGCAATTTACTATTCAATCTCAGCTGGCCGAGAGAACAATTTTACCTTAGGAAGCATCAAATTTCGCATTATGAGAATTTAGCGTAAACTCCTCTTTTCTTATGCAATTCTAGATTGCCTTAAGTGTTTCTTTGTGTTCCTCCTTTTTCTTTGAAGTATTGAGAATATTTTCAATAAAGTCACGATCACAAATTTATCCAAAATATGGTTAAGAACACGCGATTCAGAGATCCATAAATAACGTGTGCGTTCGTCAAGCCAAATGGCATAACTTGGAACTCATAATGACCATATCGAGTTCTGAATGCTGTCATCGGAATATCTTCTTCCCGTACTCGAAGCTGGTGATAACCTGATCACAAGTCTATCTAAGAATAAACACTGGATCCTTGTATTTGATCAAATAAATCATTGATCCTTGGGAGTGGATAACGATTCTTCACCATTATCTGCTCTCGGTAGTCGATGCACATTCGAAAAGATCCATCATTCTTCTTGACAAATAAGACCAGAGCTCCCCAAGGTGAGGAACTGGGTCTTATGAAGCCCTTGTCAGAAAGTTCTTGGAGTTGGTCTGATAATTCCTTCATTTTAGACGGGGCCAACTGATAAGGTGCCCGTGCTACAGGTGCAGCACCAGGTATCAAATCGATTTGGAATTCCACTTGTCGAGTCGGTGGAAGACCCGGCAAGTCCTTAGGAAATACTTTAGGAAAATTTTGAACGATCGGTACGTCCTCAAGTCGCTTCTTCTCTGACTTGTCTTCAGTCTCCTTTGTAGTAACATGTGCCAAAAAGATAGGACATCCTTTTAGCATGTACTTCTGCATTTTAGTGCACGAGATGATGTTCAAACGAGTCTCGTTTCCCCGGTCGCTTCCGTCACCGCGAACAATCAACGTTTCATTTCCCTAGGGAATACGAACGATTTTCTCGGCACAAACAATGACAGCTTGGTACTTTGCCAACCAATCCATACCAATTATGACGTCGAAACTACCAAGTTCTACGGGCATTAAGTCTATGTTGAATGGGTGATTTAAGAAATTTAATGTACAACCCCGAATGATAGCGTTTAACCCAATTATTCTCCCGTCAGCTAGTTCAACATCATAATAATGATCTAAGGTAGATGGTGTGATATCAAATTGTGAGCTAAATGTAGTAGACACAAAGCTTTTATCGGCTCCAGTATCAAATAAGACACAAGCATAGTGGTTGTTTAGAAGGAACGTACCCGTAACGACGTTTGAGTCTGGGTTTGTCCCTTCACAGCCTACCGCATATACTTTCGCTGGAGCATTGCCATTTCCACCTTGGTTACCGCGGTTGTTGTTCTTCAGTTTTGAACAATCCCTCTTGAAATGACCCTGGGCTCCACATTCATAGCAAGTAGGTTTCTGACCTGCCCCAGTGCCCCTTTGGTTGTTAGCAGTGTTTGCATTTGTAGTACTCCTACAATCACGGGCCAAATGGCCAACTCGGTTGCACTTGTGGCATTTGGGAGCACATTGTCTGTCATGGTGATAGTTGCATTTTGAGCACAGAGGTTTAGATCCTCCGTAAGGTTTCTTCTCACCAGACCCTGCAGCATAAGCTCTGCTAGTGTTCCGCCTCTTGCTTTGATGTTGTGTTGGTTATCATCTTGCTTTATTTTGTTTTCACTCTGTCGTTCATCAAAAGTACAGATTTTCTTGTCCATCAGCTCAGTTGCAAATTCAATTGCATCTTGCATGGTTTTTGGCTTAGAAGCTATTACACTTCCGTGAATCATGTTAGGCAAACCACCGACATATTTCTCAATCTTGTCTGACTCTTCAGGAAACATCCTAGCACACATCAATGCCAATTCCTGAAATCGTTGGTTATAACTTATCACGTCGGTACCTTTAGCCTTTAAATTCTACATCTCAGCCTCCAGCTTCTTAATCTTGCCCCTTGGGCAGTACTTGTCAGTCATCTTCTTTTTCAGGTTTATCCAAGTTATTGCATAAGCAAAATCGTGACCGACAGTCTTAACGTGAGAGTTCCACCACGTTAGAGCACTTCCAAGAAGAGTACAAGTAGAAAACTTAATTTGGTTTTCCACAAAGCAGTTGCTTATATGAAACACAGTTTCCATTCTTTCAAACCACTGAGTCAACTCGAAGACTCCTTCAGTACCCTTAAAGTATAGGGGTTTGCATTTCAGAAAGTCTGGGTAAGTGCACTCACGAGCAGGGGGAGCTTGCCTCCTTACACCCGTTCCTGAATCATGACTGTCTTCGCCATTTCGACTTCTGTCAGTGTCACGTGCTGCTAGTGCATTAGCAACACCTTGGTCGATTAGTGCCTTAAGTTGAGCATTGGTGACATATGTGGTGGTGGTTGTTGCGGCTGGTGTTGATCTTGTGGCTCTTTTTGGTGCCATTTTCTTTAAATCACAAGAAAATATAATACCAGTTAGATTTCATAAAATCATAACCATGACATGACAAATGCATAATAAGTAAAGTGAGATCACATCACACAGTGAAATATACAACTGAATTGAAATTAACAATGGAGTAGCTAAATCGACATTCATTCATAATAAATTTGATTATAGACATGACATAATCCATCCATTCCATACATAATCTGGAAACATACATAACCTGATTCGGTTACAAAATGATCACTACCCTTAGGTTACAAGATAAAGAATATAAAACCTAGAGCCTTACAAGTCGGGAGTTACCCGTAATACTTAGTAGGCTAAACAACATAGCTACACCATAACAACTCTAAGAGCTACTACCGGCCTCCTTCAGTATCTTGGGTTGTGCTGGACCGCTAGCGGGTCCCTACTGTCCCTTCAATGCTGTCACCTGTGTCTGCAGTGTACTCATCAGTCTCAGTGTCTCCATAAGCTATGCCTGTCGAGCGCGGTCTGCTGCTCGCAAAGTTGCAATCTCTATTCGCTGAGCTAGCACTGTAGCCCTCAGTGCTCTCACCTTAGAATGGGCGGTGTCACTAGCATCCATCGACCGTCCTCAGGCCTCACGGGAAAGTCTAGCCTCTCTCTTCATGAGTAAAGCAGTGTAAGCATGGGAGCGTCTATCCCTCTGTAGTAATTTAAGCCAACCGCTCAACACTGCATTAGCATCGTGTGCCTCATCAACTCTCCTATAAATCTCATCAGTGTCTTGTCCAACAGTAGTAACAAAATTGGTCATCCGTTGACCCAACTCTGTGTCATCAGTCACTGGTGCTACTGGCATGCCCACAAGCATCTCATCCCATGTGTCTGTAATCAAAATTAAGGCTAGGAAAAAAACCCTAAAAATCTCTCTCCCTTTAAGCGATTTCTGGCAGCCACCGTCACACTTTTCCAACCACAATTCATTTCTTTATACCACTAATTAAACCGTGTGTTCTTGCTCGTACTTGGTGTATCATCTCTGCTTGGTCATATTAAGGTCTATTGATCCCTTAGGGTTTGTTTGGTGTCTCGTTTAGGATCTACACGATCACTCTATCATGATCATTAAATCACGATTAATTAGGCGTGTGATTATCTTAGTCTGATCATTGCATCTGGTTTAGTTATTGGTGAGTGTTAGGGTTGTGTTTTTAGGGTATGCTACCGGAAATATACTACCAATCACTAATGAAACCCTAACCTTATTTTTTAGGGTTCGACTGTACTTATTATTATTATTATTAGGGTTTCGTTGTGATATTTGGTTCTCGGTCTGTGCTAGTCATTGTCATATCCAAGGAAGGATCGTGGTTTTGGGTATTTGGTTTGGTGGTGGCGGATTAGGATTACAGTTTGCTGTATAATCCTTTTGTTAGGGTTGTTTTTTGCCTAATCAGTTGTTGCTGCTATTGGATATGTCCTGGAGTTCTTTGTTCTCGATTCCTTATCTGTGGTTTTAGGGTATCGAAATTCTTTTGACTATCCAACTGTGGTGTTTGTTTCCTGGTGCTGCTGCGTCCCATTCTTGCTGTACTTTTGATGTGTCACCTAGTTATTCCTGAAACTCTAACTGTATTAGGGTTTCATTCGTGACGTGGTTGTGATCCTGTGTGTTACTGGTCCATACATGTCGTGGGTTTAGAGAGAGTTAGAAGTACTATTCTAACAGCTTTGCTTGTTGAATATGGGAAGTGTTGTTCATGCAATCTTGTTTTTTATGGCTAGTTATGGCCATGCTATGATAATGCATGACTAGGTTTACCTTGGGCATTAACGCTTATTGATCTTCAATACTTTTCTGTTGGCTATCTTGGTATAAGGAGATTGGAAGGAGGGTTCATATGGAGATTTTGTCTCTGTTGGCCCTCGTCATACTCTTGGTTTTTGTCAAGTACATGGATTCGTATTTTAAGAAGACGGTTAAAAGAAGTGTGATGGTTATTGTCATTGCATCCATTTTTCATTTTAAAACATGGTTGCCTGACACATGCATGGTGTTGCTTTTACATCACTACGCATGATTGCCAACATTATTGTCACGTTGATGATATATGTTGGCTATTTGGATGAGCAGGTTCCATACTTGCTATGTGGATGCCAATGGGGGTGTGGATTTCATCTCTCATTGTTATGAAGTTAAGCTAGGAAATCAAGCCTGTATACGAGTTATCTTTTATGTTTTTATCATTTCTAGTTTATATTTGCGTGAAGAAGTTTATATTTGGGATAATGATGATGATTTGGTGGTCATATGTCGATTACCTGCGCAGAATGCACGATCTTACCTATTGTTGGTTTGGCTCATATAGTGACTCATTATCCTTATGGTAATTTATTGATGGTCTGTGTCTCGAATCTGATAATGTGATGACCATTTGGAAGTTGGTTGTTATGCCACTGGAAGTTTGTTGTCATTCTGGCATGTCTTTTTGGCTACTCTACAACAGATTTGGAATTTTTGGGTATTGATTGTGGTGCTGAATTTATATGGATTTGTTGGTTCA
>BQNB010182774.1:0-12467 GCA_026074375.1 Tanacetum coccineum | reverse complement strand
GCGTCAATATAGAGAAAACTAATATGCATTAATTAAGTGTTACAACATCCTCCGATAACAAGTATGGAACTTGTGTCAAAATAAGTTAAACCACATCATATAGTCTGAAATTTATTACAATCAACACCTCACATCCGAAGGGATACAAGTCTAATGGAATTCCAATAGACAAACTGAAACATAAACTCAAATGCAACTCCAAATGATAAGATCAATAATGGATGCACTTAGGTCTGCTAAAAGTCTCTAAACCTGGCTTCATGGATCATTCACATTACCTAAAAATGATAATAAAAAATGTCAACATTACGTTGATGAGCTCGTAGGTTTTAGGAAAAACCCAGTTGATGTGCCAGAATATAAGAGTGGACAATTGTGCATTATGAAAACAGAATGCACATAACAAAATTCAAATATTCAACGTACCAACATATCATCACATCAACATATCCAACCAGGGTAACCCAACCAAATAAACATATCAATTTAACCCGTGTGCTTATAGTCCTCCGAACCTATTGCCAACCAGCTGGAGCTACATAGTCGGCAAAGTAGTGAAATGCAGAAATTTCGAGTGGAACTTCGCATAAATAGATTTCATAGCATTCGCATAGCATTTATAAAGTGTTCACATAACATTCATACATGCAAACATAGGCACATAATATTGTCCAAAAGCATTTAAAATGTTTTTGCACATAATTTAAAAGTAGTTAAAAAAGGTTTTGAGTATCATTTTCCCCCAACGAAAAAGAGTTTTAAAAAATAGCGCTACGAGAACTCACCTTTAAACAAAGCGATAACCAGCTGAGGATATGATCAAATTATGGTATGCAACGGCTTCCAGACATGACCTAATCCAGTTAAAGTCCGATTTTAACTATAGGTTTCCTAAATGTATGTTTAAGATTGATGCATAGTAGTTTAAAAGATGCGTTGTATGGTCACTTTTAGTGTTATTGGTTGCGTGATGGTTGGTAATTTAGGCTCAAAAAAATTATTTCAAACTACGTATGCTAGATAATATATACTCACAATATTTAGAAAAATAGACAAGAAAATATCTAGACTTAGATAATAGTTATTTAAAATTATGTTCCGATAATTTATTCGGTAGTCTTAAGTTACCTAGTTTAATTGTATTTATTATGAAAATGACATGTTTTAGTTACATTTAACTATAATTAAAAGTTTTATAATTTATAAAATTATAAAATATATTTTTGTTTTTTAGTCGGTTTATAATAATATTTTATTTATTTTGACCTTTTGTCAAATTTTTAAGAAATTAATATTTTTGTAAAATATTTTAAGTATAATACTTTTATGAAATTTCGGCATTACCCGTTCGTTTATAAGACGTTTCCAAGGTTTCTAATCCTCATTTTTCAAACAATTTCCCTTAAATAATTCAATTCCATCAAACAACCAAAATCCGCATTTCTTATAAATTTCCAAGACTCATTTCCTTCAAACGACTATTCGATTATTAATATATGTATATAAATATAAATCGTTATCAAAAGTCCGTTTTTATTTTCCAAATGACTAGCTTTTTCTTATTGGGCCTTAAAGCCCATTAGTAGTCCAAATATCGTTTAATAGTTTTAGAATCCATTTTAGGCTCATTATTAAGTCCATTAAGAAAGTAAGTATAACAAACAATACACGAAAGAAGCCAAGGTTTACGGACCAAGACTAAGCCATGGTTTGGGCTTTGCTTATTGGGCTATGGCCTTTTAAGCCCATAATAAGCTATCTGAAGCTTATTATTAAGCCGTTAAACTACGCAAGTTCTTAAATATCAAAATAAGTTATAAAAATAAGCTACACAAATATGGCAAAAGAGGTAAATGATCAAAGTACTCCCTTGGTCCCCCTCTCTTTAAGTCGTAAGCTACAAGCTCCCAAAAACCAAACATAAAGCTTATTTAATAAGCTAATAAGCTATTATTTATTCTAGTTCACAAAATAAGCTATCATAATGAACTATAAAAATATGACAAGTATAGGTAATTACCAAAAACATGTTTCCTTTGTTTCCTTTTTGAGCCGAGTACAAATAAGCCATAAATAAGCTATACAAAGCTTTTAAATAAGCTAAATAATATTAAGCTACATAGTATATAAATGTTTTTCAACCATCACAACTAAAATAATAAAATGGTCTTTCCTTCCCCTTGTATACCCACGTTCGAAACAAACAAACACCTCTTTATTTTTATTTGAAAATTTAAACTTTCGATTCTTAACTAATGGACCGTACAACTATTATCTATGCATCATAACATTAACAAAAGTACAAAAAGATTTCAGAAATGGATGACTTACAAAGTGGCTTTTGAAAATGAGATTAAACACCAAACTGACAACCCAAACATTGTTTTAATGAACCCACGCCTATTAGAATCAACCCGGAATTACCCAAACTCTCATGTTTTTTTTATCAAAGTTGGAAAAATTATGGTGTTTGTGTGTGTGTGTGTGTGTGTGTGAATCAGATGCAAGCAAGAGGAAGGAGAGAAAAACAAAACTAAAGTATGTGTGAAATGAGGAATGAATGTGTGCATTTGAAAACATATAAGACAATGGCTAGTACAACCAAGGGACCAACTAGCTAAAAAAAGTACCTCCTTGCTCCCTAGTGGGGCTCAAAACCGGATAAGCTTCTAGGAGGATCCTAGAAGCGTTTTAGCTCTTGTCGGGTTACTAAAAACTCAATTCTTGTGATTTAAAATGTGACCCGAAGTTTTCTAGTAATTTTAATGAATGTAAAAATGTTTTTCCATAAACTTTGACTATTTACTTGATGGTTGTGATAACCGGTAATATTACCAGGGTTAAGTATTATAAAATATTATAGTTTTGCATTTTGAAGTCTTTCGATCTTGTCAGTTTTCTTGATGAAAGCTGAGCAGTTGACTTATGTTGACTATTTTGCGTAAAAGTGGTTTTCGTTTAACCGGGAGTTTGAGGAAGTTTTGAGTTCGTAAATGAATCATTTTTGATTCGTTTTTCTATTTTAGAGTGGTTTTGAAGTTTTTTGTGCTTTCTGGAAAGTTTTCTCGCGTTTAGCGAAAAATCATCACGCAACGCGTACCGGCACAACAGTTTATTCAAGTGTGGAGATTTAAGGAAGTTGGGAATGTGTTAATGGGTTTATTTATTTAATAAATTCATAATAATGAAATAACGATAAATTAAAACGTAAATTGTGAGTGTGAGATTTGAAAGTTATCAAAAAAACGATTATTTTTGTGAAATTCGGTAAAAGACTGTAACAGTCGTAAAAAGGTAAAATTCTAGGTGAATATAAGTTGTCAAGCCATATTTTATGATTTGAAGTGTTTTTAAATGGATGAGCAAGGTTCGGTTGAGTTTTGTCACAAATTTATGTTTTCGGTCCGGAGTCAGCCGATAACGGCTCAAAAATGGATTTTTGTAGCAATTTAATGTGATAGGTGTCGTGTGAATAACCCAAGTTTATGGAAAAATGATTTTAAACGCAATGTAAGTGATAACTAAGTTTGGTTGACATTTTAAATAGATCAAAATTTAGTTTTTAAGTGATCCCGACGCAAAAAGGAAGACCTGAGGCCTCCTAGGATACTTGGACGCCTAAAAGGGATAAGAAGAGACAAGAAGGCTAAAATCTTGCTAGGATGTTCCCTTGGTAAACATATATTCCTCCAGCTTAATAAAATTTCTCATTCGTTCTCTCATTTTCAAAATAACAAAAAACATTTCTATCTCCCTCTCTCTACAATTCAGACGAGCCACAAGGAAGAAAAGAAACAAAGATTTTAAAGATTTTCTCAAGAACACAGGTTAAGAATATATTATTGGGTTGATAGCTAGTAGTTACGGGTTGTAAAAACAAGGTTTTGAGTTTTATTCGCGCGTCACGACCGAACCAAACTCGTCAAACAAGTAAGTTTTTCAAAAACTTAGATTTAAAGTTGTACTTTTATGAATATGGTGATGTCTATACACTAGTTGTACAATTTGATCGTCAAAAAGGTCAAAAGTTGAAAGCGAAAATGTGAAAAGGGGGTGTTTGTGCGTCGGCTTTTGAAGAAAGAAAGGAAAAGATTTTTAAATTTGAATAAAATGGTTGTTGTGGTAATTTTACATTTTATAAAAGTGCTTAATAAGGGCTTATTTTGAGGTTTTACTTATTCAAAAAGCTAAGTTATAAATTATTGGGCTTATCAGAATATTCGGTTCGGGTTGTTTCGGTGTGGGCTCGTCCCAACCAGCTCGTTTAATTTTTCGGCCCAACCCACGTGTAGTTGTGGATTTAGTGTGGGCTCGGCCCAACCGAAGGGTGCGTTTGGTTTATTTCGGCCCAATAAGGGTGCGTTTGGTTGCGTTAGTCTGACACCAAGGTGCTCGGCCATTTTGGACTTGGTTATTGGAACTTAGTATTTGGTTTTTATCTTTTATATTAAGCTTATAGCTTTATTTGGTTTTTGGCGTATATATTAGCGTATAGGCTTATTTGTTTTTTTGTTTTCACTTATATTCTAAGGCTTATAGCTTATTTGGTTTTCGGCCTATATATTAAGCTTATAGCTTTTTGGTTTTCGGCTTATTTTATTAGAGTATAGCTTATTTGGTTTTTGGCTTATATGTAAGCGTATAGCTTATTGGTTTTAGGCTTATATATTAAGCCTGTAGCCTTATTTGGTTTTGGCTTGTAGGGATTTATTGATTCTGTATGATACATAAAGGATCAGATCGAGTTCATGGAATTATAGGGAAAATGGAGGATTCTAGAAGACTTGCTTAAAATGATAAAGATCAAGATTTAGGAAAGTTTTAGTGTCAATTTTACAATTAGATTTTCTTCGTTAAGTCTTGAACGGACTCTATATATCAAAGAGATCCTAGAACATTGTTTGTGTGTGTGTTTTTAATTCTTGTTTAGGAAAATCACCAACGATTCACCACTTGAGATTGTTCTCTTTGTATGATCCTAATGAAGATCATTTGAGCCACTAAGGTCAAGGTGTCTTTGATCCCTGTTACAGTTAGGTTACACGTTCTATCTTGAATCAATAGATGGGGCTTATGTGAATGTAATCCTGTTAATAAATTGTCTTTGTTTAATTTTCGCTGAGCAATACAATCAACCTTGGTTATTTTTATATATTATGATCCTAGATGAGTTCGAAACGTTATTCAAAATTAGTATCAGAGCCAGTGGCTCTTGATCTAGATCTACAAGGTTTTACAATTGAGAAAGAAGATTTTATATTACAAAGAAACCTAAAAAATATTGGTTTTGGTTTCCTATTTTTATCCACTTTCTAGTAACAGTTATAGTAAAAAGGGGGGGGAATAATAATCTTATTCGTTAACCGTGGATTCTTAAATGGTAATTATTATTGAAGGTTCTATTACTCATAAATGCTATTATTCTTACAGAGGATCTTTCAATCTGAGCTTTTAATTAACAATATAAATTTTTGAAAATCTGCTGTTGAAAAGTTGAGTTGGTATGGTTTTTCTTCTCTTTCATCATTGTTTTTAATATGTGTTCTTGTTATTTGTTATTGGAAGTTTTTCTTTGAACACTTGGGTATTAAAGAGATAGTTATTTGAGGAATGATAGAGGATAAATGATGTTGTGAAATTAGGGTTTTAATTCTTATATCATTTTTTTTGGAATACCTAATTTCTAAAAACCTCAAAATTTGATGATGAATAAAAGTGTAAATCACAGTAAAGTGATATGAAAGTGGGAAGCTAAGATTTCGAAGTTTAGGTTCTTGTGGAAACTTGATGGAAGTGGTTATCATGTTAATATTGTATTGAGAAAATTACTACTGCTTCATACATGGTTACTACTTCTCTATAAAGTTAATATTGCTACACTAAGTTAATGCTACTAATGGAAAGTTAATACTGGCTAGTTAGTAGTTAATAATGCTAGTGTATTTTTACTAATGCTTAACCATTTTAATGTTGTCTTATTGTTACTACTGCTTAGTATCAATTACTATTGTTAGTCGTTTTTAAGTGCTGCTCTTCATGGGATGGTACTAATGGTATTCGTTACTACTGTTGGTTAGTTATTCATACAGGTCTTATGGTTGATTCATTACTTTTGGTCATGAGATGGTTAACATATTGGTTTCAAGGTAAGTGATGTTAAAGTGTTTAACCATTTAGAATATGTTATATTGCACCATGGGGGTAAGGTTTTCATTGTGCAAAACAAGTTAAACTTTATGTTAGAATTACTATGCTAAAGTCTTTATTACTACTGCTAGTTTTAAGTTTCTACTGCTTGAATTATTATTTTGTATTTGCGTCATAGAGGGTAATTTGAGACATTGGAAAGCTTGGATTAAGTTTAGATATGGTTTGTAGTGTAAGATCAAAGTTACATATGTTAAACAATATCTTATTGAAATGAATTAGGACGCTTCTTCATTTGAATAAGGAAATTATAAATTACCGAACTATGAATTTATAATTTCTCAGTTACAAGGATCGGGACGCCTCTTTTTGTAAGTGACAAATTATAAATGAGTAGGCTTAAGTATATGACAATCTGTGATCCGTTTGTACGAACAAATCCCTTACTTCATGAAATCATTGTCAATATTACCCTCATATGAATAAATCTCTGAACTTTTACACTCTATCATTCGACTAAATCTCGGGACGAGATTTCCTTTAAGGGAGGGAGACTATAACAACCCGCAATTTTCATCAATGTAATTATCCATCTATTAAATTAGATGCACTGTATTATCCATCTATTATATATACACCACCTTTATACAGGGAAATTTTTTGTTTTATCTCATTTTGCAACGTAACTTGCATCTCTAAAGTAAACGAGCTCACGCAACCTCTATCAATGCTATCTATATCTATGTTTACCTCATGTAAACATCCTAATATGTCAAGTCAATATCTTAATATCATTTTACCAAGTACATTATCCATTTAACGTACTTTTCAAAGCGTTATCTCAAAACAAGCATTAAACGTTAACGTTTACATCAAAACCCTAATTATATGTAATGTATACATATAAAATGAATGTGCAAGCCTTCAAGCATGTGTACAAGTGTACAATGCACCACATTTGAATAACTTTTCCCTCCAAAACAATGTACAACTCTTTTTAGCTCAATGTACAAGCCAATAAAGCATAAAATTCAAACTAGCTCATTTCCCTCCAAAATCTTAAGGATTTCGTACCACCTCTTTAGCACTAATTACGAGCACTCAATACACAATAATTAAACACTTTTCCCTCTCTAATCTCAGCTCATACACTAACCCTAAAACTTTAATTCTAAACCCGAAAATCCTAGAAAACCCGTTACACCCTTAAACTAGTTCATAGTTTTCAAAAATCTGATCTGTTGATAAAACATAGGATCTAAGAAAAATCAATAGGCTTTGGGTATTAAGTGAAAATACTAGGTTTTAACTCTATGTCTTGTGATCATTTTGTCGGTTGACTCAACCCGATTTGACGTCGGATGAATTAGTTATAGCCGAAATAACAAAGGTGCGCATATTCTGCACACCTGTAGTAAACGGCTATTATCTCTAGATTTTTGTGTAGTAACCCCTAAATATGTAAAACTAAAAGTTGTAGAGGACTCAAATATCTAACCATGCTCACAGGTTTGAGCTTCATCGAAGTTACGGTTTGTAAATGGCAACCATTTTACCGAGACTGATGTTGGTTGTCCAAAAACGGCTATGTATAAACTAAATAAATACCTCAAGCTCCTCCATGACTCACCACCACCTTCATCACCATGACCTCACCATCACTCCAGCACCTTACAAGCACATCCATCACCACCTTGTAAGCTCCTTATCACCTACTTGTCCTTCTTGTGGCAAAAAACCCTCCAACACCCCACACCTTGGAAATCTACACTTCTAGCTCACAATACTCATCTCTAGGCATCCTTAGTCATCTATTTATAGATCTTGATCCCTTCTCCAAGTGTCCTTGGCATCTAAGGTGTAAAACTTGGGCACTAAGGCTCCATGAGCCCTATAAATAGCCGAACACCCCTTTCCATTCAAATCACATCTCAAAAACTCATATACTCGTCAATGGAGTTCTAACTCAGATCAAGGTAGGTCAAGAGAAGTCCCTAAGATCAGAATAGAAGCCAAGAAGCAAGAAAAACAAAGCCTTAAAGTCGTTACTAGGCGTGCGAACCCGAAAACCCCATTTCGACCCATTTCTAGCTCAAGTAAGCTAAGATCTTGTTCCATAAGCTTATAATCTATATTAGAATGTTCATAATACTCTTAATATCATATACGAACTCTTATTTAAAGCTTTGAATCCTCAAACCCATGCGTTTTTGGTAAAAACCCTAAAAATGACCCGTTTTGATTTTCTAGCTAATGAATCCTTTTTTAAACTTTCATTATGTTAAAACATCTTATTTTAGCTCATACTAATAAGCTATAACCTGCAAATATCATTTAGAATCTTAAAATAACCTTGCATGACTTTTTAGACTTATTTTGCAAAAGTTTCCATGCATAAGGGTATATATCGTAACTTTCTGAAATTTATAACTAAAGGGGCTGTAAATGTCATTATACTAAAGTTATAACTATAAGGACCTATTTTGTCAAATTTCAAAGTTAAAGGTTTAAATTATATATACTTTATATATAAAGGACTAAACTTGTAAAAGTTTATAAACCAAGGATATATATTGTAACTTATCATCGACTAGCTTTTGAAGAAACTTATAATCTTATCGTATCACGATACTAGAGAATTTCATGGGAGGGGTTCCATTTGGGTATTTGTTTTGACGAGTTTGCTGGGTTTACGATTTAAAGTGCCCTGGCTCCTCAAACAATACTGCGTGGCCTCTGAATTATGATAGCCCGGACGGTGATACAATATTTCATAAATTAATCAAATCAAAGTAATACGTTAAACTTTATGAAGTTTTGAAACATAAACCATCACACTAAGACTTGACATATTACCCTCAGGTTGCGTGACGAGGCCGTTACTTTCACTTGATATACTGAACTTCCCCGCCCGGGTAGATAACATCGTACTACCATACGGACGCATTTCTCTTGATATACTTTTGCCATCAATCAGATTTCCCCTGTTAAGGTGAGTTCATAGCCTCACTTTTAAATCTCTTGAATGTTTTCATAAACCCGTGAGGGGGATACATGCTATAAACTATGAATACAAGTGTTTTCCAAATGTATGCTATCTTGATATATTATTGCTTGTGATCTAAGTCCCTTTATGCCAAAAGACCCCACTATCATGGACCATTAATCACTTGCGAGTGAACGCGAATATTGTGGATAGATCTATCGGGATTGACGAATCCCGTTTGTGTTAGCCGGATAGGTAACCAAACGCACTATATTTGAATCTCATAGGTATATGGCAATTACCTACACCGGGGGCCATTATCATTATATATATCATTATTGATATATACACAAGTCAGTTTGTGTGCCATGAGCTTAGACGCAATAATACACTATTGATACTGTTTTCTATAATAATTGTACTCATTGCAATTATCACTATTTTTGGGTGTATAACAACGTAACCCACTATCCATGATGACTTGTATTCACACTATTTATCATAAACCTATGAATTTCACTCAACCTTTGTGTTGACTTTTTAGCATGTTTATCTCAGGTAATTGAGCAAACTATGGCACGGAGTGGCATGGACTGAAGATGGCTAAACTGTTATCATTCAACTTTATGTTTTCCTGTAGATTTTGGGACCTCTCTTTTGTAAAAACTCTGATGAATAAATGAATGATAACAACTTTTTCCAAAAACGTCTCTTTATGAGTCGTTTTCTATGATTATGACTGTTGTACTATGAAGTAATACCCCAGATTAGCTTCCGCTGCTATATGTATCAAAATAGGGGGTGTTATAGTAACCCATAAAACACCAAACGAGTTTGACTCGTGATGCCACTGTTGGAATTTAAATAACTGATAACCATTAATAACCGTAAGTACGCAGCGGATATGGATCATGTTTGGTACTTATGATTAACACACAATAAACAAACAAAAGGGTAATAGAAAACAAACCTCTTAAAGAATCAAAGGTTAATGAAACAAAGGGGATAAGTTTCCACCTCTACGAGTGCTCACACAAACACATCAAACAAATGCGCTCGGATGCTAGCCTTACTTCACATGTATCCCAAACAACCCTTGTAACATAAACCTACTGAAATCAAGTACCAAAATCATCCCAAACAACATGTACCAAAATTCAACAAAATAGATCTAGGGCTTTTACCAAATTCGGTTCAATCAAATTACACCAGATTCAACCAAAAATCAATAAAACAAATCCTAGATTGTTTCTATTGATTCTCACGCCTTGAGAACAAGTAAACCAAAGTATTAAACCTCTTGTAACTAATGTGGGATCGAATCACACTTGGAAAACCCCCTTAGATTAACCAAAATTGAGCAGTGAGGTTTATAGAAGAACCAAAAACCAAAGAACCCTAATAAGATGTAGTCGGCTGAGAAAAGAAAAGGGAAACCCGAAACTAGTTTTGGAGAGTATTCTAGTTATGTTTATCGTGAAATGAGCAAGAGGGTGAGGGTTTATATAGCCTTCAAACCCTACTTGTGATAAGACTAAAAAACTTAATGTTTAAGTCCTATCATAACTCTTCTCTTTTCTTCTTATCACAAACGTCTCTTTTCTTCTTATCTTAAAAACAAATCTAGACACATTCATGAATCACTAGGCCTGGCTACACATTAGGACATTCTTAAGATTCATGTCTTAATCATTTTATGTCCTTACGTTTAAATTAGAAACTTTCATAAAGCATTAAATGCACTATAAGTGTTTTACGTGTGTGCCCCCAATAGGCTCACACATTTCTAGTCGTATAGGTGCATATCCAACTACCATAATCTAACATGCTAGATCTGAAACAACCTCGAATTTGATACTCTGGACAATGGTTTGTTTGAGTTTGCATCAAGAATGGCAGACCAACGCTCGATAAGAGATTATACAAGCTTTTGGTACGGGTGAACTATATTTTGAAGGCCTAAAGCATCTCAAGATTGTGACAATGATACTAAATGAGGTTCTTAGACTATACCCACCAACAGCTATGGTTTTGCGAGCTACTCACAAGGAAACAAAGCTAGGAAACATGAAGTTACCATCTGGTGTGCATATAATCATACCTATAATCCATGTTCAACATGACCATGACATATGGGGAGATAATGCAAGAGAGTTCAAACTTGAAAGATTCTCAAAAGGAGTAGCGAATGCAACAAAGGGAAAAGGGCCAGCTTCTTTTTTGCCATTTGGTGCTAGCCCGAGGATTTACATTGGGCAAAACTTTGACTTGACCATAGAAAAAGTGACTTTAGTAAAGATTATGAAACGATTCTCCTTTGTGCTTTCTTCATCTTACAAACATTCGCCTTTTGCCATGTTGAGCCTTCTACCCCAGTATGGTTCTTACTTGATCTTACATAACATATGATGGTTCATATTTTATATGATACATCATAAGATATAAAACTAGTAGCAATTACTTATAAAGCATATGGATTTTACCATGTATTATCATAAATTCTAATAAAGAATCGTGTGTGAGCTGATCCTTTTAGGATTTTTCTTATTGGTGTTGTTCTCCTCATTGGGTGTTAGTGTAAAAGTTTCCTTTCAAAAAAATCAGGTTCAAGGATGTTAGTACAAAAGATGTTATGAGTTGAAAAGATGGATCTGGGGTGATTATTGGGCTGGGCCAATGATGAGATCTTGTACTAAACCAAGCAATAAGATGATCTCCTGCACATTTAGAGGTAAGCCGTTAGTCTTATCGTAGGGATGGACCCCACGATTGGACTCCGGCGTGAGAGTAAGTAAACATGTTTGTCAGAGAATGTCAGAGTATGTGTGTAAAAAATGTGATCAAAAAATCATACCTTATGAGGTGTTAGAGTACCCCTTTTTACAGGTGAGCCCAATATTAGGTTTTCCTAGTATTTCGCTTGGTTTTGTTAGTGGGCTGAAGTGGGACCCTTATCAGGCAATGATCCTCTTATAATCATGACTTGCGGACGTGGACTTGCCTAGCGAACTTCCGCTGACCTGCGAAAGTGTTGGGAATAATTGAAAACGACTAAGTGTCGTTTCTGCTGTTAGAGATGTTCGTTTCTGCTGATGGCATTAAGTCGTTCCTGCTGATTATGTTTCTGCTGGTCATGTTCTCGTTTCTGCTGACAGAGATAGAATCTGCTGGTTTTAATTATAGACGTGATTAATGTAATTAAGGAATTATAGTTATATTCTAGAATTATCTCATTAATATAGGAATGAGATATATTAGGAAGAGATTGATGTATATCTCTTACGCGTTTCTAGGAATCTTGTTGAGCAATTTAGGGTTTCTTCTCTATAAAAGA
>BQNB010182772.1:0-12468 GCA_026074375.1 Tanacetum coccineum | reverse complement strand
CATGTTAGGATCTGATCTCAACAGCAAAGGTGTAATGAGTCTCAGTATAGAGGTATGATTGAACCACTAATGAACCTAACTGCAAGCAGACCTAACATTTAAATTCTCAACTGCTCTATGCAAGACATCAAGCAAACATAAGGAATCCCACCTTATTTTTGTTGAGAATTTTCAAGTACCTAAATGGTACTCCCAGTCTTGGTCTTCAGTATCCAAAAAATTTAAGTCTTGACCTAAAAGGATAATGAGACCTTGACTGTGCTGGATGCAACATGGACAGTAAAAACTGTTCAGATGATTGTCAGTTGCTTGAAGGCAAGCTTGTTTTTTGAAGTGCAAATAAGCAGCAATTTGTAGCTAAGTTCTAAGCTGAAAATAAAGCTGCTGCTGGATGTTATGCCATCATACTATGGATAGAGTCAACTCACTGACTATGATATCACATATGAAAAGTTACATGATCAATTTTGACTATACCCTTTCTAAAAATAAATATAAATATAAAATACACTTATAAATATATAGGGTAAGAATAAAAAAATCACAATTATAGTAATCCGGGAGTATGATTCCCGGGTCGTTTCCCCAACGTGGAATGCAATTGAAAGTCGAGAGTCGGTTTGAGAATCGATGTTGGAATGGGAAAAGATTTTGATTTGATTTCTAAAACTATGGGAAAATTAAGGCAAAAACTTAAAAACACTTAAGGGAAGACAATTTTAACTAAAAACGTAAAACGGAAATCCTAAACGGGACCTAAAAACCCTAAATTATCAAAATTAAGTCCTAAAATGATCTTTTTGGTTTTTATAAGTCTTAATTAACTAAAAAGCTAGAACAAAGAAAACTAGACTAAAAACGAAGGTGATTAGGGCTTGAAAACACTAAAAACGTGAACGGGATTCAATCCCGTTCTTTAAAAAACAAAATTTTGCAATTTTAACCCTACGAAAGCAAATCTAATTTTTCTAGGTTCTAAATGTTAAAAGAAAATTTTCTAAAAAAGAATTATATTTTTTTGACTTTTTTATAATTTTTTTATGAATTAAAAACGATTTTAATGAAATTAAATGTTTAAAAATACTAAACTATTTATAAAAATTCTGAAAAAAATAGCAAAAGTAGCTTGAACAATGAGGGATCTAATAAAAATAAGCTTGTGAAAACAGCTTATCGAATAAGCTGTGAAATAAGCCAAAAATGGCTTATAAGCTAAAAGGCCTAAAATGACTATAAAAGATTGATTTTGCAAAGATATACCGAAAAAGACCCAAGGGCGAAGAGTATGTGTGTATAAAACGTTTGGTTGTGGGGTTGAGGTCCCAGGTTTGAGCCTTGCTCAAATAAGCAATTTTTGTAAAACAACTTTTTTTATAAACAAAAAATAAGCACGAAATAAGCTGTTAAAAGTGACAGAATAAGCTAAACACTACTAAACCATAAAAATGACTAACTGTTGGGCTTTTTAAGCTCAAATAAGCAAACCAAAAAGAGGAATAAGCTAAAACAGATAAAAGGGCATATCTAAAAATCACTTAGGAACAAAAATAAGCAAGTACAATAAGCTAATAAGCCTAAATAAGCAAATAGCTTTTTGGGCCAAAACTGTTAAGCAAAAAGGCCAAGAGGGACTTTTCTAGCTTAAAAATAAGCTAGCAAAAGGATCCTTATGGCTTAGTGGCTTATAACACTAAGAAGAATGACCAAAAAGCTACAATAAGCAACAAAGAAAAAGCATTTTGAAATTCAAATAAGCACTTAAAAAGCTTCATGAAAAGGCTATCTCACACTGACTCAACACTTAGACAAATTTTTAGCAAACACTCAACCAATTACCTTTAGCCAAGGATTGATCAAGAGTTCACCAATTAAAATATATATGTCCGGAAGTATGATTTTCGGGTCGTTAAGTCCCAACGAGGCTTGAATGAAAAATCGAATGACGGATTGATGATTGATGTTTAAATATGACAAAGTTATGATTGATTTTCTATTACCGTGATTAAAAATGCAAAAACGAATAAATTAAACCTAAAAACGAAAGCTATAACGCTTAAATCCTAAAACGGAACAGAAAACGAGAGTCGAAAACCTAAATATTGCAATTTTAACCCTAGAACAATTTTTAAACTAAAAATAGATTCTACTTGACTAAAAACGAAGTTAAAAAAAACTAGACTAAAAACGGAGTTAGTTTGGACAAAAAACGAGTCAAATAAAAAACGGGGACGAATCTCGTTCTTTAAAAAATGAAACTTTGCAAAAATGACCCTACGCATGTAAATTTATTTTTCCTAGAAAATACACAATAAAAGAAAATTTTAAAAAAAAAAGATTTGTATTTTTCTGATTATTATTTTATTTTTAATGAATTTTTTAAGATTTTAAACAAAATAAATTATAAAATTACGAAACGATTTTATAAAAATTTGAAAAAATTACAGAAAATAAAATAAGCTGAGACAATCCTAGGAAAAATAGAATGAAGTTTCCAGCTTATCTCAGTAAGCTGGAATAAGCCCGAAAAGGCTTATAAGCTTAAAGGCCAAAAGGGCTTTATAAATTTAATAAACAAACACTCTACCGGATGAGTTATTGTAGCACAGCGGTAGAGTGTGTGTTTATAAAGGGTAGAGGGTGAGAGGTCGGGGGTTCGAGCCCTAGCTCACCCCTGACTTCCACTTTCCCCTATTATTATTTTTTTGAATTTTTTTTTACAACTTTGAAGACAAGACAAAAATAAGCATTTTTGCTAACTGAAACTTTTTATGAAAACTTATTAATAAGCCAGAAAATGGCTTAAAAGATGTGACAGTTAAGCTTAAGTATGCACAAGCCTGTTGCCTTTTTAAGCCAAAATAAGCAAACTAAATTGAGAAATAAGCTGAGATATAAAACTAACCTAACCTAATAAGCAACTATAAGCTAAATTAAGCAAGCTAAAACAGACAGAAAAGCTCAAATGAAACAAATAAGCCAAAAGGGCTAAACACTTAGATTTTTAACTAAACACTCAAATAAGCTAGCATAAGCATTAAACAAAGCAAATTAAGGCAAACTAGACCTAAACTAACCTAATAAGCTATTCTAAACTATAATAAGCTAAAGTTACCAACAAATAAGCACTTAATAAGCAGTTAAGCCAACTGGCTAAAACTGCAGGCCTAATAAGGCTCTTGGGGCACTTTCATGGCTTATTTTTAATCCCTAAAAGTGAATCCCAAATGCTGGGCTTATAGGGGCTTAAAGCACACCCTATAAGCTCTCTGAAAATGCTAATTAGGAAAAAAATGATAAGCTAAAGGACAGCTTAAAGGTGTTGTCAAAACAGGCTTTAGCACCAGGGGAGCCTTAAATGGCAGACCCAAGGGCTAATTGCAGCCCTTTGAATAAGCACCCAAATAAGCTCAAACTTGAAAATTAAGCCAAGACAGACAGAGACAAGCTCCTAGTGAGCTTGTACTCCAAAATTGAAAAGCTAAAACTATGGCTTGTTGATTAAAAATTAAATATGAAAAGTGGCAGTTGTAAAAAGAATATTTTACCAATTTTTGACAAAGTCTTTCAAAGCCAAAAGTCATAAATTTGCAGGCTCTTTTGACTCAACTTAACACTCAATTTGAACAAGTAAAAAATGCAGACTTGCCCTCTTTAAGCTAGATTACAAAATAAGCCAAACCACTTAACCACATAAAAACTATAAAAACTATCAAAAACTCTTAATTAAACCTTGTTTTAACTAATCAAATCATTCTTTAATACTCAACCCTCCATTTACTTGCTACCAATTTGACCTTTGGGCCTTATGCAAACACTCCTTTTTCTTTGAAAATGGAATTTAAAAAGCTGATATTAAAACTGATTTTTTTACAAACAAAGCCTTAAATACCAGATGTCTTATTAGCCCTTATAGGTACCTATGATGTATACTTAACCATGGAATATAAGCAGATACAATAAGCAAACAAAAAAACATGGAAAGATTTGTCTTTTTAGGGCAAATTCAATAAAATTACTGAAACAAGGGGACAAGGACTATGCATGTATACTAAATGAGAAATGATAATGTCGTAAGCATTTAGTTAGCAGGAAAAGGTGAATTGAGCACAATAAGCCTATAATTAAGCTTTGCTAACAGTAGATTCTTAAGAAAATAATAATAAGGAATCACAATTCTCAAGGCTTTCCTGTTTGAATTCAAGCAATATTAATCACTCCTATTGTCTCCCATGAAACACTAAAATCATAGCCATCCACAATATGCTATGCTCCTTGCTTTGACAGATTTTTTTATTTTTTATATTTTTGGGCGAAATAAGAACTTAAAGCAACACAAAGCTAATGCGATTTCATCACTTAGAGTTTTTTACAACGCTTATAAAGAGATTTTCAAAGGCTTTTTAGAGCTTTTAAAACCTATTTCATACAATGTAAATAAGTATTAAAAAAATGGCTGGGAGAATTTACTTAAATTTTCTTCAAAACATTCCTTCATACTGAAGATAGGTTACAACACTTAGAAAATTCAGCTAAAAATTACTTAAAAATAAGCTGAAAAGAAAGATGAATGCCCTCATGGCTTACATTTTAGCCCTATTTATAGAAAAACGAATTAAGGTCTTGGTTTCTTGGTCTTCCTTCTCTTCTTTCTTCTGTGTTTCTTTGTAGAGACAAAAACCCAAGTGTGCTTGTTATGTGAGAGGTTCACACAAGTAAATCTCAGCCTTTAATTTCAACTTTGCTTATTCTCATGTCTCAATCATCAAAATTTGTTAATTATTGAAAATGGTGAAGATTGCCAAGGTGTAAAGGGGTTTAGTGGACTGATGAGAGGTAGTGGAGGAGAGGGTGATGAATTGTCCAAGGTTTAATTGGAGTTGCAGGGTAAACCAATGGCAATTAGCCCGTGACTTGGGTTTGGTTTAAAATTGGCGGGAAAGAAAGTTTATGAGAGACAGGGTATTTGTTTGGCAAGTTGGCAACTTTAGTCCCTCGAAGTTATAACATGTTTTGCAAGTCAAGTCCTTGTGGTGTAAACCTTTTGGGGTTTTGGCAGATTAAGTCCCTTAACTCTTATAAGTTAATGACATAGGAGGTCCTTGTGTTAATACTACTTTAGGGGTTTGACAGATTTAACCCCTAAAGTTGTATTTTACTGAAATTGCAAATTCAGTCCTTGTCCTTTTATCTTAGTAATATAACTTTGGGATTTAGCAATTTCAGTCCCTCAAGTTATATTCTTTTCTGATCCAGCTTCTCGGAGTTGACTTGACTTTGTCGGGGTTGACTTTGACTTTGACTTTTTGGCTTGATTGACTTTTTGGCTTCGATTTGGCTTCGTCTTTTCACACCTTTCCATTCCGTGCTCAGTTTTATCGTTTTTGGCTTTATTTTTTGTCCGTTATGTGATATCCGCTTCCTGCACAATACAAATGCAAAACAAACATATATTTGGCAGTTTTTATCTGTTTTTGGTCATTTAAGTCCGTTTTTAATGGAAAAAGGTATGTGTAATTAAGCACATACCAAAATCCCCCATACTAAGGTATTGTCGTGTCCTCACGCAATGTTATGAAGTAAACATTTACGAAAACTAAGAATCTCGATCCCCCTCGACTAATTACCTCGAAAAGTAGCTAAGTGTTCGTCAAGGGGAACTAAAGAATCAATAGCTTCGACAAGTCCCGTATTCACCATTGTGATATGTTACACTTACCTATCTTAATATTTTTGGATTTTTTTTCTAATTACCGGTTTGACATTCTTTATTTTATTCAACACTGGGATAATAGAATGAAGAAGCGGCATAGTTAATCTATGGATGTCTGACGGGATAAATTCATTCGTCCCCGATTTTTCACTAGTTCCCAAAGCTAAGCATAGAACGGAAATCACCGTTAAGTTCAAGTGTAAAAATGCTTTAACAAAAATTACTTATACTATGACTTGTCAAACTTTTCGCTCCCAAACAATTATTCAATTAGTGTGATGTACTTTAATTCTTAGTAAATTTGATCGACAATTTAGAAGTTAGTATAGTTTATGTGCATAACGATTATTGCTAAGGAAATCTGGGGAAAAGACTAGTTCACCCACAACCAGCATTTTCTCGATAAATCCTAAGCCGCGTTTGACTTAGGTTATTAGGTTGAGACCCCACAGTAAAGAATGTTCGCAATTGTAAATAGCGGGATATCCACATTTTAGGCCGAATTTCTTAGATTTACGTTAAATAAACAATACTAGTCAAAGCACGCAATCATAAAAAAATTTTATGTCTCATTGGTGAGGACTATTCTTAGAAACAAAATCTACCCATCGGCAAAACCAATCAAAACTTATGAAGTCTTAAAGCAAGGTAATCTTCTAGTTCAAAATTATACTTGGAGTTTGAGTTTAGAAAAAGAAATCTTACCATTAAAATTTCATTATTGTATTTATATACTACTATACGCCATTATTTACGCAGGACTTACAACAATCGGCCACGCCTCCGAAAGATGTAGTGACTTAGTCTGACGAGGTTTTTATTGATCACACTTTGAATGCACTTTGACATTTTTATCTCACTATGGCCGTGATTTTGAAGATGACCATAGGTTGTGAGCCGGCAAGATGCAGTAAACCTTTATTAGCCCACAATTTATATCTTTCATTATTTATCATTCATTTTTTTATTTTACAAAATATTTTCCGTAATAGAGAAAAATTCATTTTAGAAACTCAAGTATAAGGCTGAACTAAGATGAATATTTTCGTTTCCGAAAGAGCTTCTTTTTAGATAAAGTCTGGTTTAAAGTTTAAGCAAAAATTAAGCACAGTTATTAGTCAGGGTTAAGTGCTTCCGGGAGAAAAAGCGACAAGTTACACTATACGTTTTTAGATTTCCAAATAATCCTTGCTTAAGCATTGCCTACTTGTAAATATCACTATCATTTTCCTTCTTAGCAAATTTAAAATCCCGAATATCAGGATCATGCGATGCTTAGGGGGGCCTAAATAAACTTTTCGTTTATTAAATGGTTTTAAGGAAAAATCTAGGGCTCAACACACCCGACCGATGTCAAATCTTTATTCTCATTCTACCAATTGAGAAAGTCAAAACTGTGACCAAAACTCTTATTTTATTTTTTAATTTTTTAAATTTTTCAATTTTTTTTTGAAATTTTGGTGATAAAAAAGGATTACGTGACAACAACGGCTGCAGGCAACAATCAATCAGAAATCCCCCCCCCATACTAGAACTAAAAACATCATCTCGATGTTTTTTAAAGGGGTACATATGTAATCTCAACGGCCGTTTATTAATGTGTGCCAAAAGATAAAACGTTAGTCGATTATATTTGGATATTGGATTCCTAA
This sequence comes from Tanacetum coccineum, assembly GCA_026074375.1. NCBI lineage: Eukaryota > Viridiplantae > Streptophyta > Magnoliopsida > Asterales > Asteraceae > Tanacetum > Tanacetum coccineum. The sequence continues at coordinate 5,106 of BQNB010182772.1, read as the reverse complement.
AAATTAGCCTGAGGATTGTGAGAACTTTGTGATTGAAGGCCAAAACCGAGAGCACGTGAGTCTTCACAAATTCTAGGATAATCCTGGACTTTCACAAAACACACAAAACAACGGACAAAACGGGTGGTATGGAAGAGGTAAGCATCCTCACACAAAAAACACTGATTCATTACTACATTAATACTTACTACTGATAAGCATGGGTGCCCTCCCACGCAAGCATTTGTTTTTTAAGGTCGCTATGCTTGGACCAAATCTCATATTTTTATTTGCGTCCTTGGGAGGTTTGGAGGTCCGGACAAACCTGGTTGGTCTGTACCTCCAATTAGTCGTTTACTTCTATGACATTTTACTTTGAAGTAGGCCTAGAGTTTTTGGGGGGGGATAACTCGACGGTCCATACGGTAAAAGGACTTGGACAACGGGGAATGGTCCGGACCAACGGGATTTCAACTTGCCGGAGAAAATCTTTAATCGAGAGTTAAAGAGGAGAACTTGATCACCAACGTTGAAAACACGGTTTTTGATCTTGGCATCGTGGATCCTCTTGGTTTTCTCTTTATAGATCAAAGAGTTTTCATAGGCATGATCACGAAGTTCATTAAGTTCGTTGAGCTGAACTTTCCGGTGATCACCCGCGGTTTTGATATCAAAGTTTGTATGCTTAAGGGCCCAGTAGGCTTTGTGCTCCAACTCGACCGGCAGATGACATGCCTTTCCATATACAAGCTTGTACGGAGTGCACCCGATGGGTGTTTTGTAAGCTGTACGGAAGGCCCAGAGAGCGTCATCCAGTTTGTCCGACCAAGAGGCACGATTTTCGCCCACGGTCCTTTCAAGAATTCTTTTTAAGCCACGATTGGATACCTCAACTTGCCCACTTGTTTGTGGGTGATACGCGGTGGAGAGACGATGAGTGACTCCGTATTTAAGCATGACCTTTGCAAACTGGTCATTGCAAAAATGGGTTCCGCGATCACTTATGATTGCACGAGGGGCACCAAATCTGGAGAAGAGAGATTTAAGAAATTTGCAAACAACTCGGGCATCATTGGTGGGGAGCGCTTTCGCTTCAACCCATTTCGATAAGTAATCGACTGCCACGAGTATATATTTGTTCCCTCTTGAAGACGGGAACGACCCCATAAAATCAATGCCCCAAATGTCAAAGATTTCGCAAACTTGGATAGAGTTTTGTGGCATCTCATCACTTTGCGAATTGTGTATTGGACGTTGACAAATGTCACATCGGGTGACAAAGTCATGGGCATCCTTGTAGATTGTGGGCCAATAAAATCCTGAATCAAAAATCTTTTTAGCGGTGTAATTGGCACCGTTAGTGATCCCGGTGGGTCCACTATGGCAAGCTTTGAGAATGTCAAAAGCTTCTTGCCTGGAAAAACAAAACGCCTAATTACTTGGTCAGCAAGATCTTGAATAGAAAGGGGGTATCCAGATGTAATGGTTTGACATCTTTGAAAAATTTATTTTTCTGTTGGGAGAATTCCATTGATATGAAGTTCCCCGGCATGGTAGTTTATGAAATCTTGCAAACCATGGGGTTCTATCATCACCAAGAGCAATGATCCAAGATGTTTCGAGGTGGAAATGTTTCCCTTTATTTTTTTTTTTTTTTTTTTTTTTTTTATTTTTTTTTTTTACGTGATTTCTTTGTTCTCGAATCATCTTGGTGAGGGTTTCAAGTCTGGAGAGAGGAGATGATCAACGGCTAGATTTTCTGCTCCTTTTTTGTCTCGGATCTCACGATCGAAATTCTTGGAGCAAAAGGATCCACCGCATTAGTCTTGGCTTAGCATCCTTTTTAGCGAAGAGATACTTTATAGCAGAATGGTCGGTATACACTATGCTCTTGGACAAAACGAGATATGACCGGAATTTCTCAAAAGCGTACACTACGGCAAGCAATTCTTTTTCAGTCGTAGTGTAGTGTGCTTGAGCTTCGGTCATTGTTTTGCTGGCATAGTGAATTGGTTGGAAATGCTTGTTTTTTCGCTGCCCTAGGACTGCCCCAATTGCGAAGTCGCTTGCATCGCACATGAGTTCGAAGGGCAAGTCCCATTTAGGAGCAATCAAAATTGGAGCCTCGGTCAATTTTCTTTTAAGTGTATTAAAGGATTCGATACACTCTTTTGAGAAGAAAAATGGAGTCTCTTTTTCAAGCAGGTGAGTCATTGGGCGGGCTATTTTTGAAAAGTCTTGTATGAAACGTCGGTAAAAACCGGCGTGCCCAAGAAAACTACGGACACCTTTCACTAGGTGATGGAGCTTGGTGATACGTTCAACTTTAGCTCGGTCGACCTCAATTCCTGACTTAGAGATTTTGTGTCCAAGAACAATGCCTTCCTTCACCATAAAATGGCTTTTCTCCTAGTTTAGGACCAAATTGGTGTCTTCACACCGTTTTAACATTTTTTCCAAATGGGATAGGCATGTAGAGAAGGAATCCCCGAAGACTGAAAAGTCATCCATAAACACTTCCATTGTCTTTTCAATCATGTCATGGAAGATTGCCATCATACATCGTTTTTGAAACGTGCTCAGAGGTTTTGCGTTGCATAGCCCAAAAGCATGGGCGATTAGGCAAATGTTCCGTATGGGCAAGTGAATGGTTGGTCTTTTCTTGGTCCTTCGTATGAGCGGTCTATAGGAATCTGAAATTAACCCAAGAAGCCATTCGAGGAAAACAATAGTAATTGATTCCCGCGAGTGTTTTCGAGCTTTTGTCCATGGAAGGGAAGTGGAAAGTGGTCCTTTCGGGTAGCTTCATTCAACTTTCTATAGTCAATGCATACTCTCCACCCTGTGACCAATCGAGTCGGTATTAAATCATTTTCATCATTTTTGACGACGGTCATGCCACCCTTTTTCGGTACACAGTGCACCGGGCTTACCCATGGACTGTCAGAGATCGGATAAATTAATCCGGCGTCAAGAAGCTTTTCAACCTCTTTTTTGATGACGTCATGGATTTTGGGATTTACCCGCCTTTGATGCTGAACCGTTGGTTCGTAGTCCTCTTCCATGAGAATTTTGTGAGTACAAAACTCTGGGTCAATACCCTTAATATCGGAGAGTTTCCAAGCGATGGCTCGCTTGTGGGACTTTAGAACCTTGATCAGAGCGGCCTTTTCCTCATTCTTTAAATCTTTTGCAATTATGACGGGCAACTTGTCGACCCTTCAAAAATGCAATTCTAAATGAAATAGGTGGCAAGTCCTTGAGTTCAACCCCTTTAGGGGCCTCAGGGGGCTCATTAACTAAAGATTTTTCATTGTTTGCTTCACAAATTTTAAGATCTTTTTGAAATTCTGGCAAATAGCTTCCTTGATTGGGAGGGGGTGGTGATGGATCACTATTAAGAATTGCTTCGAGAATAAGAATGTCCCCATCAGGGTCATAATACGTTGGATCAACTTCCGGTGAAGTTGGATCATCCTCTAAAGCAAGAAAAGAGTCGGCTTCCTCAAAAAGGAGAAAATCACTGTCCCCGAATGGAGTTAAAGTCGGAGAAGAAGTAGAAACAATTGGATCATAGTAAGGAGTGGGATTGCCACTTGAGATCACATTAGAGAATCCAAGAAATTCTTGAGAGTATTCTTCACAGGCCATATCAATGATGTCAATTCGGTTTGCCGTCATATGATTGTAATTAGCCGTGTATCTCAATCTTTGGTCCAGATTAAATGTGATGGCCTCTCTGCCAACACGAAGGGTTATTTCACCTTCGTATACATCTATCAATGCACGACTGGTCTTTAAGAAACTCCTCCTGAGAATTAAAGGTTAGACTCGACTTCAACCTTCGAACTCCAGTAATGATACCATAACGTCTCACTCGAATATGAACTCGTCGTATTAATTATTCAGCACCACCGACTAGGGACTCCAAACACGAACATCTCCCGATCATCAACCAAAGCTCCGCGAACTACAAATTGTACGTAACTAAATCTATGACCCGAAAACGAACCTTAACCCAACACACTACACCAATAAAGACTTTTGGAGAGGGAGGTAATTTAGAGACGACCCAAGTTGTTGCTAAAGGAGCAATGGACCCCACCATTTTCAACTTTTTTATGGTCAAACAATCAAAAGTAAGACCCTCACTTTTAGCATCGACGGCCGTCGTCGCAAAAGGTTCAATCAAAAATTTATTTATTTTTAATTTTTTTTGGAAACCCACAAAATAAAAATAAAAATCAGCCAAACTTTTAGCGACGACAAGAGTCGTCACTAATGTATATTTTAATTTTTTTTAACTATTTATAATTGTTAAAACTAATTTAAAAATAAATAAAATGTATAGTTTCATTTGAAAATGTTTTTAAAGTTATTTATAACTGTTAAAATTAATTTTTAAAATTATATAAATTTGATTATTCATAATATTAATATTTTATTAAATTATTAAAATTATTTTTGTAGTTGAAACGTGTCTAAGTTGTAGATGTAATTGATTATGTACCATCGATATATCGAGAGCACATACTAATTCCAGTTGAAATGTGTTTAAGTATGAGTAAAAAGATATGGATATATATGAAATGTTAGACGGTGGGGTCTTGCTGTTAAACGAATGAGCTAAGATGATATGGATATACAAAATATGTTAAACAGGTGAGTCGAGATGATATGAATATGCAAAATGTGTTAAATGGATGAGTCAAGATGATATTGATATATAATATATGCGGTCTGTTGGGCCAATTCAGAGCCCAATTATCCTTGCCTAAATTTTAACAGAAATTAGGTTAAGCAGTTAAGACTCGCTGATAGACATCAACGAGCAATGAAGGACTCGCTGAGTGCAAAACCCCGACGAGCAACCTCAGACGTATTCAAGTCAGAGACATCATCAAGGAAGTCGAAGATTACTTGAAGACATACTCGTTAGCTTGGATGGATATCAGCTGGTATGTAGATGAAATACGCTGAAGGTTTTAAGGAGAGTCATGGGTGGCAATACCCTGATAATCCTATTACCTTGTGAACCAAACAAGCTCATAAAGTATTGCAGCTGACTGACATGTGTGGTCCTCGGGGTGCCTCTCCAATTTCAACCTTGCTTCCAAAATCTTTATT
>BQNB010182771.1:0-12468 GCA_026074375.1 Tanacetum coccineum | reverse complement strand
TCACACAAGCGAGCCATCGCTTAGAAACTCTCCGACATCAAGGGTATTAACCCGAAATTTTGTACTCACAATATTCTTATGGAAGAGGACTACAAACTGACGGTTCAACACCAAAGATGGGTGAATCCAAAAATCCACGATGTCATCAAAAAGGAGGTTGAAAAACTTCTTGACGCCGGATTAATTTACCCGATCTAGGATAGTCCTTGGGTAAGCCCCGTACATTGCGTACGGAAAAAGGTTGTTTTACCGTTGTTGAAAATGATGAAAATGAGTTAATTCCTACTCGATTGGTTACGGGTTGGCGTGTATGCATTAACTACTGAAAGTTAAATGAAGCCACCCGTAAAGACCACTTTCCACTACCGTTTATGGATCAAATGCTCGAGAGATTAGCGGGTTACTTTCAAATTCCCATCGACCCTCATGATCAAGAAAAGACAACATTCACGTGTCCTTACGGAACGTTCGCCTACCGTCGCATGCCTTTTGGCTTATGCAATGCACCAGGCACGTTCCAAAGGTGTATGATGGCTATCTTTCATGATATGATCGAAAAAATGATGGAAGTCTTCATGGATGACTTTTCGGTCTTTAGAAATTCATTCGAAAATTGCCTCTCTCATGTAGACAAGATGCTTCAAAGGTGTGAAGACACCAATCTTTGTCTAAATTGGGGAAAAGTCATTTTATGGTAATGGAAGGCATTGTCCTTGGCCATAAGATTTCCAAAATTAGGATTGAGGTTGATAAAGCCAAAGTCGATGTGATTGCTAAGTTACCTCATCCTACCACCGTCAAGGGTGTTCGGAGTTTTCTCGGTCATGCCGGTTTCTACCGACGGTTCATTAAGGATTTTTCCAAAATTTCCCGACCGATGACTCATCTTCTTGAGAAGAATACTCCGTTCATCTTCTCCAATGAATGTATTCAAGCTTTTGAAATGTTAAAGAAAAAACTAACTAAAGCTCCAATCTTGATTGCCCCGGACTGGGACATACCCTTTGAGCTTATGTGCGATGCAAGCGACTTTGCCATAGGTGTGGTTTTGGGACAACGTCATGAAAAACACTTTAGGCCTATACACTATGCTAGCAAAACAATGAACGAAGCGGAATCGCGTTACACCACGACAGAGAAAGAAATGTTAGCCGTGGTGTATGCCTTTGAAAAATTCCGATCTTACCTCATCTTGAACAAATGCATAGTGTATACGGATCATTCCGCCCTAAAATATCTCTTTGCTAAAAAGGATTCCAAGGCGAGATTGCTCCGGTGGGTTCTCCTCCTTCAAGAGTTCGATTTCAACATAATTGACACAAAAGGATCCGAGAATCTCCTGGCCGATCATCTTTCCCGATTAGAAAATCCTTATGAAAATGTGCTCGACCCAAAGAAGGTAAATGAAAAGTTTCCTCTCGAGACACTCAATATGGTGACTTTTCGTGGTGACTCAAGTACCCCGTGGTTTGCCGATTATGCAAATTTACCACGTCGGGGATGTATGTTAAAGGGATGTCGTCTCAACAAAAGAACAAGTTTTTCAAGGATGTTAAACATTACTTTTGGGACGACCCCTTCTTGTTCAAAATATGTGCGGATCAAATGATCCGGCGGTGTGTGCAGGCAAGCAGTGTTGAATCCTCACAGCTTGCCATAGTGGGACAAAACGGGGGACATTTACTGGTGCCATTAACACCGCCAAAAAGGTTTTTGACTCAGGATTTTATTGGCCCATGATTTACAAAGATGCCCATGACTTGGTCACCCGATGTGACACTTGTCAGCGTCAAGGAAAAATTGCGCAGGAATGATGACATGCCTCAAAAATTCCATCTAAGTTTGCTGGAAATCTTTGCCGTGTGGGGCATAGATTTATGGGGGCCTTCCCGTCTTCCCGACAGGAACAAATATATACTCGTGGCGAGTCGACACTTGTCAAATGGGTTGAGGCGGAAAGCGCTCCCATAATCGACGGCGAGTTGTTTGCAAATTTCTTAAATCTCTCTTCGCCCGATTCGGTGCCCCTCGTGCTTCGCGGAACCCATTTTTACAATGATCAGTTTGCAAAGGTCATGCTTAGATATGGAGTTACTCACCATCTCTCCCCATATATACCCACAAACAAGTGCAAGTTTGAGGTATCTAATCGTGGCTTGAAACAAATTTTAAAAGACTGTAGGAAATCGTCCTCTTGGTCGACAAACTAGTGATGCACTCGGGGCTTTCCATACAGCTTACAAAAAACACCATCGGGTGCACCCCATAACAGAGCTCGTATACGGAAAAAAGGCAATGTTTATCACGGATCGAGCTTGAGCACATAAGCCTTATGGGCCTTGACAGGATGCAAACTTTGACCTTGAGGACCGGGGCGATCATCGTAAAGTTCAAACTCAATGAATTAAATGAACTGCGTGATCATGCGATGAGAACTCTTTGATTTTTTAGAGAAAACTAGAGGTTCTTTGGACGCTTTTTGCTTTTTGTGCGGGGGATTCCGGCGGGGAGCTTGGCCGAGAGGGATATATAGATCGTGTGTATGTGGGGGGCGCGGCTATATGGTATAGCACGGAGGGAAGGATGTTTCGGGATCCTGGGACCTAAAGGCGGGCCAGTTGGCTCCGGGGAGGAGTGCGCATAAACTTGCATAGGCCTAATTTTCAAGAACGCGTGATGAACGGGCGAGCAGCGATTGTAGCACGAGTTGGAGGGGACGTACTTTGTGGGTAGGCCGCGGAGCGTCCATTTCCGGCTCCCATTGGATCTTTGGATTGGCGGGGTAGGGGGGCATGAGGCGTGACCAGTTTATATGCGCGGCGGCGGGTGGCTCACATGAAGGGTGCCGGAAGGTGGTGGGGCGGGCGGTTGGCTTTGGGTGATCGGGATGGTGGCGGGTTAGCGTCCTAATGCGTGTGGGTTGGGATTGTGATTTTTTGTTGGTTTGACCATAAATTTTTTAGAAGACTCTCGTTGTTTGGGTTGTCGGTCCCGGGTCACGAATGCGGTCCGGAGCCGAGGGCGGGCCTGGAGTTTGGGGATTGGTCCGAGTTTCCTTTGCAGAGCTGGACTTACTGGGGGTGCACGGGTTTGCACAGATCGGTTTGTATTAGAGCGGTGGTGCGGTATGGTGTGGTCCAAGGAGAGGTTTATGAAGCGAGGTATGGGGGTTCGAGAGGGTATGGGGTGGGGGGGGGTGAGTGAGTGGGGTGGTGGCCGGAATGACGGGGGGCGATAGGTAAAAGGGGGCGATAGTTATTGGGTTTTTGGGTGCTTTTTAGTTAGTGGGGGGGGGCACATGTGGGGGACGAGCGCGGGAGGATGATGAAGAATTATATGTGGGTCCGGTGCGTGCTGGGGGGTGAGCGATTGCGGGAGGCCGGGTACGGTGAGGGCGATGCCAGGGGCGGACAGAAGAGGCCAAAGCGTGAAGAAAACAAAATGTAGTGTTAAGTATGTAGGTAGGATGCTCTTAAAAAAGGTATTGGTGGGGGGATAGCTGGTCTGTGAGATAGATTAAGTTGTGGCGTTGTACTACCATAACGCTCCTTAACCGGAATTATAACATACGTGTTTGATTTTTGGATAGATTAAACTTTAAATCAACAATTTTTAGGTAGAATTATAGCAAAAATTTTGTCTTTGTTCATAATTATACTTGAATTTTTCAAAAGACGTCTTCTATATAACGTAAATATTATAAAAAAAAATGATGATTAAATAATCCAGAAAAATTAATTAATTAAAACTCAGTGGGTTGATAAAAGTTATACTCTGGCGGCTCACAACCCTGATATGGTAGTCTTCTAAAGAAAGCCTGTAAGAATAAAAATCCGAGACTAAAAAAAAAGTATGATGCATCATGCAGGCTCACAACCGATGTTGAAGCTTCTAAAGGTCGAGGGTTACAATTGCATAAATTCTGGTTTATATTAATTTGAATAATTAATAGATTTCTTGTTGTTAATTCAAAATATGCTTTTTTGACCTTTGATATTTCTATTTTAAAGCTATGTATATTCGGGAAACCTGAGAGATTTTGAAACCTAAGGTCCGTGAGTCCCGATACTAGTCTCTGTGGGGTGTCAAAAGCCTGGTCACTTAGCCGCAAGGTTGGGATGTTGCGAGCGAAAGTGCTACTATGGTGATTGATCTCGCCTTCAAACTTATGATTTTTGGGTGGAACATAAAGCATCGCAGTTTGCCAAAAACTTGCTCCAAAGTTGAATTCCAAAAAGCACATTCACTACAGATATAATAATTGCCGGGAGTGAAAGTTCACAATTTGCATATATTAGTAGTATTAGCATCTTTATTGATATTTAACTGTGATTTCGTTTTTAAGCTTGGTTTGCGGATAGTGAACAAGTCAGGAACGATGAATTTATCCTATTTGGGGCATTCTCGGATCGAAATGCATCTTGTTCTATGATCTCTAACAGTTATGGAAATAACAAAAGTCGGAAAATTCTAAGTTTATTCTAAAAAAATGGAAAAAGTTTTGAAAATAGGGTGTTTTAAAACTTGTGATTTCTTAAACTCTCCCCACAAAAGTCTTTGCTACTTTTTAAAGATTTAGTTTGGGGAAGTTTTTGAGGTATTTGGTTTTAGAGCATATAATATTGCGTGAGGACACGCAATCACTTAGTTTGGGGAATTTTGATATGTGAGAAATAAATATCTAGATTATATCAAAAAAACCCTTAATTGATATAAAATGAGGCAAAAATATGATTGTATTTGTGTATTTTGTTGTTTATGAATGTGTAGGCACGGATATTGCAAAGATCACAAGAAAACGGTCAAAACTGGACAAACACGGACACGGGAACGGAAAGAGTGCAAAAGAGCCGGAAGATTGCTATCAATGGTCAACATAGTCAACCCTTGGTCAACATTGGTCAACCTACAAATAGACAAAATCCTCAAAATAACCCCCCCCCCAAAAATGCCCTAAAATTGTTAAAAACAAATTTCACCATAACTCCCTAACCTCGCAGTTAGATCTACCTTTTTATAAAAGAGGATAACGGCGTTATCTCCATAACCCACTTTACCCATTTTAACCAAGTCCCAAATGCACCCGGCCAACTTTTTAAAAAATCAAGTCAAAAACCCTAGGTCAAACAAAGATATAAAAACAGTTTAAAAGGGCTGCGAATCCTTTTTAATGTTATTATCTTTTCAATCAATTACCCGTAAAATCATGGGTAAATCAAATTGAGGACGTGGCTCTTAACCATTCAAGTGAAAGGTACGATGTGGCAGAGTTATACATCATTGAGAGCACTATTGGGTCCAAGCACCACAATGAAGGACACACGGGCAATTAAAGAAAAACACACCAAGGATTGAGATTTTGCTAAATCTAGTGCATAGATGCACAATAAGGGTCTGACACACGGAATGCACGTTGGCAATCCGTTGTGACAAATATTCAATAATGGAATAAGATGGATCCAATGATTGGCAAAGATTCAAGGGATGAGATCAACTCAAGAGAAGCGTGTAAAGAGAGCCTAGATCATTCTTCTCAATCTTATAAATAGAGGCCTCTTCACACAAAGCCGAGTAGTTAGATTTTTTAGCTTATGAATTTTCTTTTCAAACTGTTTTAGCTTATTGTTCTCTTAATGTAATTTCAATTTCCAGTATTATAATCATCTCTTTCATTAATAGAAATCAAGTTTTTCCTACTATAATCTTTCTTTTCTCAAGCTCACTTTTATACAAAATAATGATTAATAATCTGTTACTGTTCCATAAGCTAGTTATAAGCTCTTGATAAGCTCAATTAGTCTCCTTAGCTAGTTTGTGAGTCAATAATTCACTTAATCATACTTAAATCTTATTTAAACCAGTTCAATATATGATCTATACGTCGGTTTAAGCTTTATGGATGATGAACTAGCAATGGAAGAGTTCATAGGACTTTACTAGCTTATCCTTTGGATAAGCTAGAAGCCTGTAGAGTAGCTCCACGAGCTTACTAAGCCTTTGTTAAGCTAAGGCTCTTGTAAGTTTTTCCAATTTACCTTTTGAAGTTTTACTTTGCAATCTAGCTTAATTTCTGCTTATCTAGCTTATTGTTTACTTATTACTGCTTTTAGTAGCTTAGATTTACTTATAATTGTTGTTTATTGCTTTGTTTAGTTAATTTAGTAGTTTAAATTTCATTGTCATAAGTTTTTTTTTATAAATCTGTCTTAAAAATCAAAAAAAATTTAGCATAGTATTTAGCTTATTGATTCTGTCTTATTTGCTTATTGATAAATGTTCATTAAGGATGATATAAGCTGTTTGCTATCTGGTATTTGATATTTGTAATTTAAATCTCATTATCGTAAGCTTAAATATGATTTTTGAAGAAATAAGGGGGTGTTTAGCACAGCAGTACTAACTGAGAGTTAGTTCTGCTTGAGGCCAATTGGTCTTTTGCTCTTGGTTTTAGCTTCCTAATTAAGTTAGTCTGAGTTGGATTTATAAGCTGAATTTTGTTAAGACAAGTTTTCATGGTTGCAAATGAGTTATGCTCAAATCAGTCTAGTCTCATTTGCATTTTAAGCTTCAATCAAATCTAGTAATTGTCATAGCCTCATTTGCTTTTAGTTGTTTGTTAGATCTGTGTTAGAATTGGTCTCTTTGATCTGCATTTTATTTAGTTTGGTTTGTGTTTCAATTATGCAAACTGCACCAGACAAGAAAACAGGAAGGAAGCTAGTTTTAAGCTTGATTTTCAGATGGTAGGAATCAGAGTTAGGATTGGATTTTCAGCATACAAGTAGATTAGGGATCATAGTTAATCTATTTTAAATTAGTTTTCAATAATTAGCTTAATTGATTATCTGTTTTTAGCTCTTAAAATAAGCAATTTGTCTTTTAAATTTTAAAAAGGAAAGTTAGCATTTGCTCACTAATCTTTCTGTTTTCAAAGAGCCTTTTTAATAAGCTTTTGTTTTCCAAATCTCTTTCAAAAAGCATTTCCAAAAAGCCTTTAAGTCAAGCTTTCAGAAAATACAAGTTTCATTTCTTAGAATGCTTATTTGTTAGCTTAAAAATAGGCCTTTAGTTTGGTGTTTGGCCTGTTTGGTTTCAAAGTTTTCAGCTTATGGATTGTTATTTGTGCTTATTTCTTGTTCAGGTTAGCTTATTAGGATAAGTTTAGTATAGGAGTAGCTTAGTAGTTCAAGCTTAGCTTATTTTCAGCTTATTAAGTTGCCCTTATTTAGATATAAAACCTTTAGTTTTCTAGTGTAAGTTGTTAGCTTATCAGCTATTTTTCTAGCTTATTTAGTGCTTTTCAAAGATAGTTGCTTTTATTAAAGTTGTTTATTTCCAGTTTTTCTACAACTTTGTTTTTTAAAGTTTTTCTAAAAATAAAAAAAGGGAAGATGGAAGGGGGTGAGCAAGGCTCGAACCCCCGACCTCAACATCCTCACCTTTTATAACACAACACTCAACACACTCAACCAACGTGCCCTGGGGACTTTTTCATTTCATCTTTGCAACATTAATTCTTTATATGCGTTTTAACTCTTTTAGTATAATAAGCTGTTTTTGCTTATTACACAGCTTATTCGATAAGCTGTGTTTCCAATTTTATTTTTCTTAAATTCATCACCATTCAAGCTATTTTCTGTAATTTTTTCAGATTTTTCATAAAACATTTATTATTTTTTATATTTAATTTTCTTTAAAATCGTTTTTAATTCATAAAAAATTATAAAAAAGTCAAAAAAATAAAATTCTTTTTTAGAAAATTTTCTTTTATCATGAAGATTCTAAGAAAATTAGTTTTGCTTCCGTAGGGTTTAAATTGCAAAATTTCATTTTTTTTAAAGAACCGGGATTCATTCCCCGTTCACGTTTTTTTTCGTGTTTTTTCAGCTAAATTCACTCGTTTTTGTTTCGTTTTTCTTTAATCTTACTTTTAAGTCAATTAGGGTTAGTTAAAAGTGAAAAGATTTATTTTAGGTTTATTTTTGATAATTTAGGTTTTTAGGCCCCGTTTGGATTCCCGTTTTGCATTTTTAGTTTAAAATTGTTTCTTAAGTGTTTTTTTTAAGATTTTGTCTTGATTTTTTTGTAGTTTTAGAAAACCAATATCAATCTTATTCCATTCAAACATCGATTCTCAAAACGGACTCTGACTTGCAAATGCTTTTCCTCATCGGGTGTGATAAACGACCCCCAGGGACTCATTCCTTTCGGATTACTATTAATTGTGATTTTGATTCCTACCCTCCCTATTTTTATATATTATTTAAGTATTCTTTATTGATATATTATCTATTATTAAAGGGTTAGTCAGATGGGTGACCTGTATATATCAATAATGATCTATATAAAGAATAATGCCCCCGTTGTAGGGATATTGCATCTATCTATGAGTTACACTTATAGTGCGTTTGGTTACTTATCCGGCTAACACAAACGGGATTCGTCAATCCCAATAGGCCTATTCACGTTCACTCGCAAGTGATTAATGGTCCATGATGGTGGGGGGTCTTTGGCATAAAGGAACTTGTATTATGTTCTATAGCATGTATCCCCCTCACGGGTTATGAAATAGAAGATTTGAATGTAAGGCTATGAACTCACCTTAACAGTATAGGGAAATCTGATTTATGGCAAAAGTATATTAAGTGAAAGTAATGGCTTCGTCACGCAACCTAGGGTGATATGTCAAGTCTTAGTGTGATAGTTTAGTTTATGTTTCAAAACTTCATAACGTTGACGAATATCCGTTGATTATTAAATTATGGAAATATTGTATCGCTGTTCAGGCTTTATCTACTCCATAGGACCATTGGTAGTATCGTTTGAGGAGCATGGCACTTTAAATCGTAAGCCCAACCAAACCGTCAAAACGAAAAACTCAACATGTAACCCTTCATATGAAATTCCTTAAGTAAACGTGATACGATAAGATTTTAAGTTTCTTCATACTGTTAGCTGGCAATACTGCGTCGATTTATGATTAATAACGCATAAATGTGTTGGTTTTATAAAATTGAGTTTTATAATATTAATATATATTTTTAATTTATATAAAAATATTATATTTTATATTTTTACGTTTGCAAAATTGGCATATTATACTCTTGGTTATAAACTTTTGACAACTTTAGTCTTTATATATAAAGTATATCAATTTAAACCTTTAACTTTGAAGTTGGCCAATAGGTCCCTTATGTCTATAACTTTATATTATGACATTTTTCAGCCCTATTAGTTATAAATTCAGAAGTTACGTTATATACTCCTTATGTTGGAAATATTTGCAAAACAAGCAAAAAAGCCATGCAAGTTATTTTAGAATTCCAAATGATATTTGCAGGTGTATAGCTTATTAGAATAAGCTAATTCAGAAGTTCTAATGTAACAAAAGTTTAGAAAAATAGGACTCGTTGCTAGAAAATCAAAAAGGGTCGTTTTTTTTGGGTTTAACCAAAAAACACATGTGTTTGCGGATTCCAAAGCTTAATCAAACAGAGTTTCTATATGATCTTAAGAGTATTGAACATTATATTAGATTATAAGTTAATGGAATATAAGTCTAGGGGGGGGACTTACTTGAGCTAAAATGGGTTTTTATGACTCGTACGCCTAGAAATGGCTTCAAGACTTCGTTTTTCTTGCTTCTTGGCTTCTATTATGAGCTTAGGGACTTCTCTTGATCTTCTATTGCTTCTAGGGAATGGTAGGACCTCCTATATGAGTGTGTGGATGAGTTTGAGGTGAGATATGAAGTTGTTGTGTTGTATGCATTATATAGGGTCATAAAACCTTGGTGCCCAAAGATTTCTTGATCTAAGGGTTGTAGTTGTCCTAGATTTTTTTAGCTGAGGTGAGTAAGATATGCTAGTAGGATGAGTAAGGAAGGCTAGAACTAGCTATGAAGATGTGGAATGGGTGTTTGGAGGCCACAGCTAGGAAGGGGTGACAAGGTGGTGACTTGGCCAACTTGGTGGCCAAGGGAGGAGATAGAGGTGCTTGTAAGCTGCTTGGTGACATAAGGGTGAGGTCATGGAGGTGCTTGGTTAGTAACTTGGGTTTAAAATGGGTAAAAATGAAAGAAAATAGGTGGCGGGTTTGGTTTATTTTCAGGTTAGGGTTTAGGGTTTTAAAATGTGGATTAGGGTTAGGATTAGGGATAGATTAGGGTTTAGGATTAAGGTTTAGTGTTAGGATTAGGGTTAGGATTAGGGATTAGGGTTTAGTTTTAGGTTTAGGGTTTAGTTTTAGGTTTAAAGTGAAATTAGGGTTTTAGGGTTTAGGTTTTTAGATTAGGGTTTAGAATGAATTAAGGTTTAGGTTTAGGGTTTAGGAGTCATGCATTAAGTGCTTGTACCTTGTGTTAAAGTGGTAGTAAGAAACTAAAATGAATTTAAAGGTAAAATGACCTAGTTTAACTTTCTTGCATTATTAACTTGTACATTGATCTTTAGAAAGTTGTAACTTGATTTAGGAAGGAAAATATATTCAATTGTTATGCTATGATACTTGTACACCTGCTTTAAAGGCTTGTACATTTATTTTATATGTATACATTACATATAATTAGGTTTTTGATATAAACGTTAACGTCTAATGCTTGTTTTGAAATAACATTTTAAAAAGTACGTTAAATGGATAATGTACTTGGTAAAAATGATATTAAAATATAGACTTGACATATTAGGATGTTTACATGATGTAAACATAAATAGAGATGGCATTGATATAGGTTGCATGAGCTCGTTTACTTTAGAGATGGAAGTTACGTTGCATAATGAGATAAAGCAAAAATTTCCCTATAAAAGGGTGGTATATATATAATTGATAGATATTACAGTGCATCTAATTTAATATATGGATATTTACATTGATGAAAATTGTGGGTTGTTATAGTCCCCTATTAGATTATGACAAAAGAGGAAGAAGATGTTAACAGGTACATTTGGAAACTTATAGATCCTTGGTGTGGCATTGTACAAAGGAAATCTACTTAAGGAGAAGTTTTGTTTTATTCAGGGAGATGATTACATCTCAACTTTAGGGGAAGATTTGATTAAAGGCTTTATGATGAAGTTCGTACACGACTTTATTTGTTTTGTCATCATCAAATAGGGGAAGATTGTTGGGAATTATTGATTTGATAAGACAAAATAAATAAAAGAATGAAACAAGAAGGACTTAAATACAAAGCTGGAATTCTTCAAAAAATGGAAGATTTTGAAGATTCTAAAAGATCTCCTTAAGAAGATAAAAGATATAGAAGATAAAGATAAAAGTTAGGAAGATATTATTTGTTTCCTAATTATATTTGTTCTTATCCTTTGTAAACCTAGATGATCTCTACTATATAAAGAGACATTAGGTCGTGTAGTTTAGCATCCAGAAAAGTGTGTGTGTGTACACTGGATCAATGTAGACGTCTAGTTGGTGTATGTAGCCTTAAGGATCTTTGATCCCTGTTATAGGTGGTAATCGTTCTATACTGATCATATAGAATTGGGGCTTGTATGGAAACGTATGAATGAAAAACCTTGTTTAATAACAATTGTCTTCATTATATTCCGCTGCATAATTGTTATCATTGTTATTGTTTATCCTAGATATAAGATCTAAACAATATGAGCTTAAACGATCATTAGGTTTTCACAATTGGTATCATAGCCTGGTGGCTCGTGATATCAAGGATTTACAAGGTTTATGTGTTTTGTTCGTGGACAAGAAGAAGGGTTTTGAAGCTGCTGTATGTTTTGTTGCTGTGTATTCAAAAGTTGCTGTGTGTTTCATGTTTAAAGCAGTAACAAAGAAGCATCAGGGAACTCAAGGTTTTTAAGAAGAAGATTTATAGTTGGCGTCAATAGCAGGCTTGAAGTTATGCTGTTTCGTGAATCAAAGGCGTGTACAGGAGTTTGTTTTTGCTACTGTTACATCATGAAGAATATATGAGTACAGCTGATATGGTTAAGATTGTCGGTTTTTGGGGTATGGTATAACGAGTTAAATCCTAATTTGTAAGGATTGTACTCTTATCCCAAAATAACTTCCTGGTTTATTGGACGTGGTTAGCAGATATGATTTGGACGTGATCTTATTGGCAGTTATGTGATTACATATTAATACTGCTCATGTATTTGGTTAATGCTGCTATGTTCACATTAGTACTGCTAAGGATAGCAATTAATACTGCCAGGTATATATACTTTATACTGCCAGTTAGTATGTTAGTACTGCTAACACAACATTAGTGCTGCTGTCTATATAAGTTAATGCTGCTAGTGGTTGGTTTGTTTGAGGGTTTTGCCGAGTTGAATAATGGGTTATCTTTACATAATCTTGCTGCTAAGGTTAATATTATGATGTTTATAAATGGTAAAGCCTCAAAATATGCTAGAACCTGGTGTTGCTACTATACTATGACATGATCTTGTTATCTATAAGTTATTTGACAGTTCTTAACAGGTGAGAATGATA
>BQNB010182770.1:0-12468 GCA_026074375.1 Tanacetum coccineum | reverse complement strand
TGAAAGTTGGAACTAGGTATTAATATTAAGGATTGCGTTTTGGCTGGTCAAACTACTCAAAATCTAGTCAAACATAGTTCAAACTTCTCTCTCATTCTTACTCACTGCGTTTTGACTAAATCCATAGCTTCGTGTGTAATTTCGTGCCTAGGTATCACTCATTATATGTTGTCTATCATTCTCACATGTTTTAATCATAACTGTTTTGGCATGATTATCATTAACTCGTTTTTTTCTTAGGATTTTCGTGAGAAATAATCATCCAAATCCAAGTGAGTAGTTATTGTTATGTTGTGAGTGATAGGATAGCATTAGATTTGGTAGATGATGTTTAATGTATGCCTAAATTGAAAACCCCATCACCAATCGTATGGTTCTAATAATTTTCGCTTGAATATTGACTTTTTAAGTCAAAACTCATGCGAATAAAGCTTGGTGCTGCCCAGTGTCGTTGATATTGTAATTAGCAAATGCCTTTGAATGTATGTAAAGAATAGGTTAAGTCGTAGATGCATTAAATTGACAGTTTGAATCTGCGAAATATAGCCTTCTTGATTGCGTTTTGATAAAGGTTCTTGGTTGCGTTTTAGGTATGATGTTCTAGGTTGCGTTTTGTCTAATGTGCTCCTGGCTGCGTTTTTGTGGTTAAATTCATGTTGCGTTTTGACAGTTAGTTCTTGGTTGCGTTTTGAAAGTTGCATTCTATGTGGCGTTTAGTGAACAGGCTTTGGTTGCGATTTGATATTTAATAATTGATTGCGTTTTGATGTGTGATACTTGATTGCGTTTTGCTTGTGTAACTGTTGCGTTTTGGCTTTATTCATGTGTTGCGTTTTGGTCATTAATCGTTGAACAGGACAAAACGCAACTCGTTGCGTTTTGATTTGAAGAAATTTTTAATATTAAAATATTGAAGCCCCTATTTCGAAATTTTCTAAAATGATTGCGTTTTGATAGTTTTTGAATATTATAATCACTGCGTTTTGATGATGGCTGCGTTTTGAGTGTTGCGTTTTGACGTTACTGCGTTTTGATTATGGCTGCGTTTTGAGTGATTGCTAATTGCGTTTAAGTGGCTGCGTTTTGATATTAGCTCATAAAATATTCGTTGCGTTTTGAGTCACTAAAAGTTGCTTGTCCATTGTGTTTTGCATTGCATTGATTGTTAATTGCCATTGAATCTTATGGTTTAATCGGTGTGTTATGTCCTCTCTTCGATGAGTTAACTTCCGTTGATTCAAGAGTTGACCAAACTCATTGATTAACTCTATAACATGATCTTAGGGTTCTTTCTCTTGGATCTTGTGCATACGTGATTAACTTCCGAGCATCTGCTCACATCTAACAATTCCTATCTGCATGGTCGCTTTTCTGTGATTGTAACTGTGCAGATACAATGGCTGATGCTGAACATGCACCCGCAATGGCACCACCCGTCCGTACAGATGAACAGATCTTACCACGCATTCGATGGGTGCCAATTGGGAAAAGCAACTGCTATCTGAATGAAGAAAAATCTCAACCCAGCCCAATTTACAAGATTGCTGTGGATATTCTCAAGCAAACAAATTTCTTCAGAGCTTTTACAGCTTCATCAACAATACCGGCTATCTATATTCAACAATTCTGGGATACTATTTGCTTTGACAGTAAAGCCGGGAGCTATAAGTGTCAACTGGACGAGCAATGGTTTGATCTCACTCAAGACACACTCAGAGACGCTCTTCAGATCACGCCAGTCGATAAAAACCGGGCTTTTTCTCCTCCTCCGACTCCTGATACGCTTATCGAGTTTGTCAATGAGTTGGGTTATCCAAGAGAAGTCATACACTTGTCAAATGTCACCACTAACGACATGTTCCAACCATGGAGGGCACTCACAACAATCATCAATCTGTGCCTTACGGGAAAGACTTCAGGATTTGAAAGACCAAGAGCCCCAGTGCTACAGATCCTTTGGGGTGTTGTTAATCGAGCTCACATTGATTATGCTGAAAGGATGTGGGAAGAATTTACTCAGTCTATCCACAATTTCACAGAAGACAAGAGGAATCTGGCACAACAAGCTCAAGGAAAGAAGAAAGCGACTATCATTCTGATCCCTAGTATCCGGTTCACTAAGTTGATAATATTTCACTTGCAACGGCTACACAACTTCCACCCAAGACCTGAGTCCCCACTCCATCTGCCTACTGAGGAACCTGTACTAGGTAATCTCAAGTTCAGCGCTAAGGGGACCAAACGGGAAGTCTTCGGGATGACTATACCGAATGAACTCATCAATGATGTCATTCGAGGAGCTGATTATTATGATGTTGTTATTGAAAAAACTTGCAAAGCATCAACAATTACTCGCGGGTGATGATGGGTGTGATCTTTGATTCTCCAGCACCCAAGCCAGCAAAGCCAACAAAACAAACCAAACCAAAACCAACCAACCCCCCCCCCCTAGAAATTCAAAGCTACCGAACCAAGCTTCATCCAAGAAGCCTAAACAAGCACCGGCAACCTCTAGGAGAGAAAAAAAAAAAAAAAATAAAAAAGCGCAGCGGTGTCAGAGTCGTCGGAGGCCCCACCACTTGCCAAACGAGCTAAGGCAGGGAAAGTGGTTAAGAAGAGAACTGTTAAGAGTTCTAAGCAGTTGGTAGATGAGTTCGTTGACGAAGGGGTTCCTGCTGCTAAACCCAGCCTTGAAGACACAGAGGAGGCGATACTGCAAAAGGTTCTAGAAGAGAGCCTAACGGATGCTTACCCTACTCAAAGGGGTCCTCTTCCCCCTGTGGTATTCAGGGAAACTGATACTGGGAAACTTCAACCACTGCCAGAGGTGCTGGGAAAGGGGAAAGAGAAAGAAGGTGAAGAACAAGCTGCTCAAGTTCTTCTACACCTTTAGACTCCTAAGAAAAAGAGCCTGGCTAAACAGTATATCTTTCAGAGACATACTCCCGTACCATTTGAACCAACAGGTCATGAAGAGTCTTCCTCCCTTTATGTTGAACTTGGATTATCTAGCAGTGACACGGAGTCTGATGAAGAAATGCCTTCAGTGGTTCGAAGTGGGGCTCAAGACGAAGGCTAGGCTAGACCAGACCCTGGTAAACTAGATGAAGGCCAGGCTGGACCAAACCCTGATGATGTTGCTGAATCTCAACCTTTACCAACTCCTAGTGTTCTCGCTGGACCAAACGTTGAACACTCGGATGTTGAGATCACTGATGCCTCCAGTCAACCACAACCTGAGCATATGGATGAAGGATTTATAGCCACTGCATACCCTGAAGTTCAAGAGAATCTCAAGCTGACAGTTGATGAACAGATGATTCTAGAAGAACCTGTCAGCTCTACAGGGACGTTGTCTTCTCTCCAACACCTAACTAAGGACTTCAGCTATGGCGATCAATTCATTGATGATAAACCGTTGGAAGCCAATAATGAGAAAACGACAGCAGACACTGAGGCTGAATCAATGGTGTCTGTCACTATTCAGCAAGACACCTCTGTCATCCCTCCTATGACGTCACCGGTGATCGGTCCCGTGCCTAGACCCGATTCTCCCAATGTTCATTGGCCATTGCCAACCACCACAACCACAACTGCAGCAACAACAACAACAACTCTTCCACTACCACCTCAACCACAACAAGGTCCGTCAGATCCCATCATCATCAAGCGTATGGGTGAACTTGAAGAGTTTATCGCGAATCTAGTGGAAGAAAATCAAGCTCTGGAAACACGTCTAGACAAGCAGGGGAGCAGGATCAATAAGTTGGAAACTATGGACTTACCCAAAATGATCAGAGAGCAGACGGTGGAGTTTATTGATTCACAGGAGATTGACCGAAAGATTAATGAATCAGTTAAGGAGGTGGTTATCTCATCAGTAAAGCATGCAATGAGAGCTCCTCTTCGTGCTCGCTTCAAGGATCTCCCTACGTCTGACATGAAGGAAATTCTGCTCCAACGCATGTTGGAGGAGAACTATGACAAGGGACATGCTAACCACCGAGTAGCATATGAAGCACTGCAGGACTCCATCCGTCGTGATGAATGTGAGGACTTTGATGTTGATAAGGCTCAGGAGGAAACTAAGAAGAAAAGTAAGCAAGATTCTCCAAAGACTCCGCCTGGGTCGCCACCTTCACCACCACCTCCTCCTCCACCACCGTCAGGCGCATCAGGGGCTTCTGGCACAACCGGAGCCTCCGATTCTGCTCAAGCTCCTCCTCCACCACCTCCGTCCTCATCCACTCATCAGGGAGGTCAGTCAACAAGCACCGCGGCCCCAAGTTCCTCAAAGACAGCTGCTTCAGCTGAATACTCTGCTTGGACAACGACTGACACCCGGATTAAGCCTTCAATTACAACGATTCCTGATGATCTTTATATGGATGATGAAACCACTGCAGATGAACAAGCATATTCTAGTGGTGAAGAGGTAGGACGTGATCATATTCCTACAGTCAACTTGAGGCAGAGTTGGTGGAAACCTCTCACTGAAGATCGACCTGCTTCTCCGGAACCTGCCTGGACCATACCGTCATCTGATTTGCCTGTACCAACTAACAACTGGGCCTCTGCTCTGAAGACTACATATGTACCTCCACCAGAGAACTCATTACTTGCTCAGACCGGTGATATCGCGACATTTATGGATTGGTATTGTAAACGACAAGGAATCTCTGAACTCACTCCTAAAGACCTGGAAGGCCCTGCATATGAAATTGTCAAAGCCTTTCATCCCGATGTAGTTCATCTCCAGTTCCAGATGGAAGAATGCCACAAGCTTCTCACCGATAAAGTGGATGATGCAATTCTAAAGTACAATGTTAGCAAGCCACTTCCACTTGGTGGTGAACCAGGTCATATTACCATCCAATCTGACTTCTTCTTCAACAAAGATCTGGAGTATCTTCGATACGGTCGCAAGATTGGCAGACCAGCCTTGTCTATCTCAAAGATGAAGGCGGCTTTCTATCCAGATGTCGGCTTAGAGCAACTGGTACCTGATCAGTTCTGGATTGAAGAGGAGTGCAAGTATGACATCGCTGCGATGTATGGAATCTCTCACTGGTGGTTTCAAAGACAACGATTCTACATTGACAGATTCTCTTCTGAAGGAGACCGCAGAGCCGTCCGAACTCACATGCGTATCTTAAGTGTCGTCCGAATCGAAGTCTTCTCAATGTATGGGTACGATTACATGAAGAAGATCATCCTTCGTCGAGCTGATCTCAAAGAATATGTCATCGCGGAAAGGGATTTCAAATATATGTACCCTAGTGACTTTGAAGATCTGTACTCGTTAAATCTTCATGGTCACTTGAACCATCTTTCTCCCGATGACAAAAAGGTTCTCACTACTGTGATCAACCTCTGGACAAGAAACTTGGTTATCCGACAACGCGTAAAAGACTTTCAGCTGGGGATTAAGAGTTTCCAGATGCAGTTAAACCTCACCAAACCTCGATGGGATGCCACCGGATTCGAGTTCAAGCATGACTACATAGTCATAGACTCTTCAAGGGCAATTACATTCAGAGACAGATACGGGGTGCAGATGATTTTGAGGTTCAATGAGATCCACAAGTTCAGTGATGGTACTCTACAACAGATCGATGAAGCGTTGGACTACCGAGTCAAAGATTTCAGAGTCAACAGGATAAATCCAGGGATGAATACAAGATTTTGGATGAAGAAAGACGTTGTTAGAAGCAAGGAGTTTATGTTTGCTATCTAGAAATGGCTAAAGACACGACCTATCTTCCGAAATCTGGAGAGCTTTATTGGTGGACGGATTCGAGAAGGCGACTACCGGTTACTGAAGAGGACCGAATGAGGGGTAGTATATCTTATATGTTGTTGTAATAAGTACATTATTAAAAACTTGTTCCAGGCTGTGAATGTTCTTCAAACCTTAAGCTCGAAAAACCAATAATTGAAGCAGATCATAAGCTTTTTCACGACACACAACAGGTCTTCTTGAAAGATGCCAAAAAGCTGTTTAAGGATCCATAATAAACTCGTCCAACTAGCAATATCTGCACATGTATACTTGGAGCTCATATTTAAGATTAAATACCAATCATCTAACTTATCAAGGATCCATAATAAACCCGTCCAATTAGCAATATCAGCATACAACTGAATACCAACACCTATGTAGATATCAGCAATCACAAAACCATCCTCATGCTTGAAACTCTTATCCAAAAAATAAGCTGAACTAATGTAAAAAGTGACAGCCCACCATAAATTAGGAAAATTTATTTTATAACCAACGTCATCTATATAAAGCCCAACCAGTAGTAAAATATCCATATGAATAATGCTCCCAGACCAAGATCCCATAAGTCAGCAAACTAATTATGCAGCTAAGATCTAAATACCCAGATAACAAGTGATATTTGTGGAAAGAAGCATATAGATAGATCAGTATACACTAACCCATCAATGTATAATGAGACCACTTAAAAAACCTGCATAAACTGTTAACCAAACACCCTAAAAATTTGCCAATAAAAAGCACTACATGAAATGCCTTCAAATAAGAGCTTATGTAGGTTACTAGGATGACAACCAATAAGTTACAGAGGAATGAGCCTATAACATAATTTAGCTTATTATATAAGTATAAAAACTCTATCAAAGCCACAAATAGAGTAGGGTTTTTTAGGAAAACAAACTATACTTGGCAACACCTTAGTTTAGCCATATACTATTATAATGCGACTATGAGAAAAACAATAGACTATAGGTCTGCATGGATTCGGTTAGTTATGGCACCGACACCAAGAACAAGCTGACAAGCCCTTGTGTTGAAGTATTTCAACATTTCAAGAACACGGTGAATAACCTTAGAGGAGAGTGCTGGCAAAACAGTATTCACATCTATGTACTCTGATAACATCTTCAACAAGATTAAATCACTTAAAAGCAAAAAAGATCTCAATTAGTATAGTACTACTTAACAAAATTAACATAAGTGATACCAATGGATAGCTTGGTGCAAAGAGAATTCAAACTCTTTTTAAGAATCCATTAACATATAGAAGACATAAGTAGATGCATAATGCTGTTTTAACAAGGAAATGTATACGGCAGAAAACGGATCAAACAGCTTTTGTTTCTCAGTACTAGTTTGATAACTTTTCCTAATTATCATAATTTTTAAGTGGACCCAACAATAAGATAGAGCTTATTAATGTTAGTATCTGAACACCCGAATAAGAAACACTGAATTACCTCACGCACATTGGCATCACCATGCTTCCCTTCTTCCACTTCCTCGTCATCCTCATCTTCCTCTTCTTCTTCCTCTTGTTCTTCTTCTCGTCTATCATTACCCACCCAATCCATTTCATCAACACCTAATCTTTGCTGCTCCATATGAATCTTCTCCATTAAAAGTGCCTCTTCAGCCCTCCTCAACAACGTCTCTGACCACTTCTCCCTATGCCTAGACATTCGCCTTCCACTTTGGTCTTGAAATTTTCCAACAAACTCATGGTGCAAATAAGGTTCCCTATCCCTCATTAAATCCTCAGAAAATAATTTCCCATCATACATCAACTTATACATGAATGCGCGTCTACGATTCTTAACTTTTGTAGATCTCGACTTAAGATCCTCGGATGTTGGATTAATCACACTCCTTAGATGATTTAGATGCCAATTGATTTCATAATCGTCACTTAGCATATCAAATTCCTTAAGCTCGTACAATGTTAGCAGTGAACTTTGTAGCGCTATGGATTGGATAACTAAACATATATATTGCAAGCATAATAATATGGTTTAAAGCGACTGGGTAAGATTTAGGAAGCAAAACCAATCTGCTAACATACTGTTTCCTGATAAAGGCGCGGCATAAATTCAACTAAGGCGAGATGCCCGAGATGTGTGACAATTTTGCTGATATATTCTATCAGAGCACCTTCTCGAGTAGAGTGTGAATTTGGCTTTGAAAAAAAACAGTGTGTGAATATCAGAGATACATAGACACAGGTCCACACACTGAATTCTACTAGAACTTAGCCAAATGGTAACGGCTGTTCTGTATGTTTTATTTAGGGTTGTAGAATGATATGCTGTACACATTTTTCGAATAATAACACAAGTGAATGATTCAGCAGTTAATATATGTGGGCTAAATAAATGTCTGGAATGTTCTGTTCCCAGCTCTATATAATCAGATTTTGTTAAAATAATAACAATTTTTGTCTCATTTGGTTCAGCATAGAGAATAGACAAAAACGCGCCACATATGATTATATTGCTGTCACTTGCTAAAAACATTATAGGTCAATCGAAACATTAATTTCTGGAGATTATATTTTAGTCCGCCAATGAAATAAATTAAGCATTAAGTTAACCTGATAGCGGCATAAAAACTTCTGGGATGCTTTCTGTAAGACCTTCCAGAAGTAGAATGACACCATGATTCTTGTCTAAATGATGAACAAACATTAGAAGATACACTAACATAAATAAAAACAACCATAAACAATGATAGCGCTCAAATACACACACACACTTGTTCTGCATGGCTTGAAGAGTGAAGTATATATTTGAATACGAAACTAATCATCTAAAAAGCATCAATATCTCCTATTTTTTGCAAACTATTCAACTAAGACCAAAGCATCAATCATCGATAAAAAATTTCACGGGGGAAAGATATTCTTAATAAAACTAAAATAATCTTCTATAAAATTTTCACACATTAAGACATTCTTAAAAAACTTGAATAGAACGCGACTAAGACCAAAGCATCAATCCTCGATAAAAAATTTCACTCGTGAAGATATTCTTAAAAAAAACTAAAAATGAATATTCCTATAAATCTTCAACGGTGAAGATATTCCTACAAAATTAAAATTGAACGCCGGACTAAGACCAAAACATCCATCCTCGATAAAAAAAAAATTTCACTCTGTGAAGATATTCATACAAAAACTTAAGACTAAGACAAGATCATATCCTCTGTAAAAAATGTACAACTTGTGACGATATTCTTAAAAAATTAAATAATATTTTATTAAATCTTCACCGGTGAAGATATTTAACTGATAAGCCATATTAGCATCATTCAAGATCAAAACAAATCAGTATAAGGACATTAATTTCCAAACTCTAAATCGAAACAAGTAGGCAACAATATTTAAACAACACTTCAATAACCTAGATATCTTCCACCTGTTTGAAAATATCACTAACAATTTATAGAACACAATAATAAATAATAAAATCTAACTTACAAAAACCTAAAACAGTTAAAAAAAAGTAATTAATTGAAAATAATATCACTATAAGCATTCAAAATCAATATTGGAACAACGTTTTCAAGCTATTAAATAGACGAATCTTTCATCAAAATATTGAATCCCAAAAAAGCAATTGAATAGTCAACACCGCAGTCAATGATGGAGATATGATGGTTGATAACCGGAGATAGGGTTGTGGTGTGGTAGATGACGATGGATCTGTTGTTGATAAACGGAGATGGTTCGTGGATCTTCTGTGGTGGATGGAACGGAGATGGTTGTGGTGGTTACGTGCGTGTTTATGTTCCGATGGTTTTTTTTTATGAAATAGGGTAAGTATGCAAAAACAAGATAGAGAAAGAAACCCAGTTACTTTTGTAGTAAAACGTAACAAATGACGAAATTGCAAGCAAACCCCTATGATTTTTAAAAATGAAATTACATAAAAGCCCTTCCGCTTTTTTTAAGTGTAATTTCATGCAAGTTTAATACAAATCTTAATGTAATTTAAGCCATTAGATCTAAAAAGGATGGGTTAATGGAGGGCTAGGATCTCTTCTTTCTTTCTTACAAAATATTAGCCTTTCACCATAAACGCTCTTTTGTCTACTATGGTATTATACTATTATATATATTATATGTTATATAATTATATGTCTATTTTACTATATGTACTATTATAAGTATATATATATACCTATGTATGTATAGGTTGATATGTATTATGTATATATGGTAGTTATGTATATCTCTGTATTTGTATATATGTATATGGATTGATGTATATGTATTTTTGTATATGTATTTATGTATATGTTCAATATGTATATGTATATATGTTATGTATTATTTATATATACTATATATATATATGTATATATGATGTATTTATATTATATAGATATATATATACTGATATATGTAGAATATATTATATATATATATTTATTTCTATATAATGTTTATGTAATATATAAGCTTCTAATGGCAAAAGCTAGTGACTTTTGAGATCAAATGGTGGTGTAGAAATATGTCTCTAAAACGTTTTGAAGAGGTTTAAGATTTTTTGTTCCATGGTGAGAAACCATTTATGCTTTGGTGTCATGAAAATGTCTAGGTTATGAGAGTATCAAGAGAATATTTTCATCATTTTTTTATTTTTTGTATATGTTAAACTGTTTTATGACTATTACTATATGGTGATTGTGGAATCTAAAAAGATAAACCTCAAAAAGTTTGACCATATGTGAATAGGTTCATTATATGAAATGGTTTTATATAAATTAATGATGTTAGATGATTGTGACTACTATCCGAGAGAAATCTATCCAGAGTAATAGCACTTATATTAGGACATGTGTTTAACAAATTTTCCGAAACGAGAAACCTATCCAACTTGCTCATTTTAGAAGCGGATTTGTGGCACCAAGTATATGCACTTCCACCAAGAGGAACCTCTTCAAGACCTGCGTTAATAATAAAATTATTAAAAATATCCGCACCATGAGCATTGAAATTCGATCCAAATCTGTCCGATTTGTATCTAACTTCGTTAAAATCTCCCATCATCACAACCTCACCGGCCCATTGGTTCGATACATGAGAAAGATAATCCCATAATAGCCGTTTATCTCTAACATCATGTGGCGCATATATCACAACAATAAGGATATCCATCCCCGAATTATATATTGACGTGTAGTGTGTTTTTACATAGATGTGAGCTCCTTTGATCACTTGGGTTTCTATATATTATGTAGAAGGTCTCCATTCAATCTTACCGAATCATGCTACAAAGGTATAACGTTTGTTGTTATTATTTACGATTAGTCATGTGACTCTATGGATCAGGTTATAAGTGATTGATCCTGTGTTTTACATTTAATTATATATGATATAATCACCTATATATATCGGGACATATGTAATCTCATAATGAATTTATCATCAATATTACGTGTTACAATAAGCAAATTATGCATACTTGTAAATTATTATTTTAATTTATATAATTTTGGAGCCTAAATATATTAACTTTTAACCAATGAACCTACCAACAATCTTGACATGTTTAGTTCAACAAGATACACGGGTCATAAAGAGGTTATCCATGTTACACATTTGCAAGATAAAGTTTTAAGCTTCCCGACATGATTAGTACCAAAAGTTGTGTTTGAGTTGAGGTTATGTTGACACGCCAACCCAAATATGTACGCATCAACCCGACTCAATTGACACATCTGTCATCTGATGCCAATATTGTAACGAAAACGCCCTCGATGGGTTTAGAAGGCTTTATATGAAAAGGTGATAACTTGTTCATTGATGTTAGCCCAATGGACTTGTTGGACCCAACATAAGTGACACACACACATTGACACATATACTCATAAGGTGATAAGACTAACATTAAGATATAAACAAGCAAAATTATCCGCGCGTTGCTGCGGGCGTTAATTTTTCGCGCATTGTTGTGAGGAATTAATTTTTTTTTTAATTTTGTGCGGGTTTATTTTTTTGGTCTCATGTTTAATAGTGCAGGTTTATTTTTTCCCGCGCGTTGATGCGGGGCGTTAATTTTTCGCGCGTTGTTGTGAGTCATTAGTTCTTCTTTTTTTTTTTTTAATTTTGTGCGAGTTTATTTTGTCGGTCTCATATTTAATAGTGCGGGTTCACTTTTTCAGTATTATGTTTAGTATTTTGTTTTTTTTTTCTTATATGAGTTTATGTCCTACGCGTTGTTGCGGGGCGTTAAAATTTAATTTTTTTATCATTTTTTTTTATTTTTTTTGCGAATTTATTTTTTTGGTCTCATGGTGTAAAATGACACTGTTTAATGCAATTCGAAAATGTTACCGCAGATATTTTTTTATCTGAATGAGTCGGTACTTTTGTAACATTTTTTCCCCCTATTTTGTGCCAACAAATTTAAAAAAAAAATCAATAAAACCAATTGGGCCAGCCCAGTTTTTTTGGCTGATTTTTGGGCTAGTTTTTTTTGGCTTTTGGGCTTAATGAAGCCACCTGCTGGCAGCCCACTAAAGCCACAAATGGGCTATGGAAACGACATCGTTTCCCACCAATTATAGTACTCCTTAAACGGATAATTACAAATTTGAAGATAGAGTATACAAGTAAGCAAATGACAAACGGATAATTACAAATTTGAAGATGGAGTATATAAGTAAGCAAATGACAAGTCTTT
>BQNB010182768.1:2019-12468 GCA_026074375.1 Tanacetum coccineum | reverse complement strand
AGAAGAAGCGACTTGAGGATGTACCGATCGTTCGAAATTTTCCTGAAGTATTTCTTGAAGACTTGCCGGGTCTCCCTTCGAATCGACAAGTGGAATTCCAAATCGATTTGATACCTGGTGCTGCACTTGTAGCACTGGCACCTTATCGATTAGCCCCGTCCAAAATGAAAGAATTGTCAAACCAACTGAAGGAACTATCCGACAAGGGCTTCATAAGACCCAGTTCCTCACCTTGGGGTGAAGAATCGTTATCTACTCCCAAGGATCGATGATTTATTTGATCAACTACAAGGATCCAGTGTTTATTCTAAGATAGACTTGTGATCAGGTTATCACCAGCTTCGAGTATAGGAAGAAGATATTCTGAAAACGGCATTCAGAACTCGATACGGTCATTATGAGTTCCAAGTTATGCCATTTGGCTTGACGAACGCACCAGCGGTATTTATGGATCTCATGAACCGCGTGTGTAAGCCATTTTTTGATAAATTTATGATCGTCTTTATAGAAAATATCCTCATCTACTCCAAGAACAATAAGGAACACGAAGAGCAACTTAAGGCAATTCTAGAATTGCTTAAGAAAGAGGAGTTGTACGCTAAATTCTCTAAATGCGAATTTTGGCTTCCTAAGGTACAATTTCTCGGCCATGTGATTGATAGTCAAGGCATTCACGTGGATCCTGTCAAGATCGAATCCATAAAAGATTGGGCATCTCCTAAAACGCCAACGGAGATTCGGTAATTTTTAGGTCTTGCTGGGTATTACCGAAGATTCATCAAAGGATTTTCAAAGATCGTCAAGCCAATGACCAAGCTTACTCAGAAGGAAGTCAAGTTCGTTTGGGGCGACAAACAAGAAGCAACGTTTTAACTGTTGAAGAAGAAGTTGTATAGTGCACCAATTCTGGCTTTACCTGAAGGAAGCGAAGATTTTATCGCATATTGTGATGCTTCAATCAAAGGTTTGGGCGTTGTGTTGATGCAAAGAGTGTTTGCTCTCAAGATTTCAAGGCACTATCTATATGGGACCAAATGTACGGTGTTCACTGATCACAAGAGTTTACAACACATTCTTAATCAGAAAGAGCTGAACATGAGACAACGTCGTTGGTTAGAGTTGCTCAGTGATTACGATTGTGAGATTCGTTATCACCCTAGGAAAGGCAAATGTTGTTGCTGATGCTTTGAGCTGGAAAGAGCGAATAAAGCCATTAAGAGTTCGAGCCTAAGTCATGACTATTGGTTTGGACCTTCCTAAGCAAATCATGAATGCTTAGACTAAAGCACAAAAACCAGAGAACATCAAGAACGAAGATTTTTGAGGTATGTTGATTAAATTCTAAGGATCCGGAGAAATTTAGAACGGAAAAGTTGGAACCCCGTGCGGATGGAACTCTATGCTTCAATAGCAGGAGCTGGTTACCATGTTATGGCCATTTGAGGACTGTGATCATGCACGAGTCCCACAAGTCAAAATACTCTATGCATCCTGGTTCTGACAAGATGTATCAGGACATGAAGAAGCTATATTGGTGGCCCAATATGAAGGCAAACATTGCCACCTATGTTAGCAAATGTTTGACTTATGCCAAGGTCAAGACAGAACATCAAAGGCCATCAGGATTGTTGGTACAACCCGACATACCTCAATGGAAGTGGGACAACATCACTATGGATTTTGTCATGAAGCTTCCTAAGTCGTCACAAGGTTACGACACCATTTGGATGATTGTCGACCGACTCACTAAGTCCGCAATCTTTGTACCGATGAGAGAGACTGATCCGATAGATAAACTTACAAGAATGTACCTAAAGGAGGTGGTCACGAGGCATGGAATACCTCTCTCGATTATTTGTGATCGTGACACTAGGTTCGCATCAAATTTATGAAGGTCACTTCAAAATGCTTTGGGTACTAGTTTGGATATGAGTACTACGTGTGGTGTAGTCTTTAGGAAGATCCTTGACGTAATTAGGGAGAGGTAAGTTTCCCATGATAATTTGTAATCACGCAAAATAAATATATATATGAGGTCACTATATAGATAAAATTTTATGCAAGATGCGAATGTATGCAATTGCATTAAAATAAGTATGATAATTTAATTATGATTTATTTCAACATGTAAATAAATGCAAAAGCTTTAATACCAAGCTTGATAATCCATATATATCTCAATATGTATCATAGTATTTATTCAATAATACACCCGAAGCGTGCGTAATTACTAAAATGGGAAATCACAAGCATGACTTGAGCGGAACACGAGGAGCCTTAGCGCGCGAAAAATAGAGAAAGAAAGTTATAGTTTAGGTTTTTGAAAAAAAATGACCTAGTTCTCTATAACTTATGGCTCTTGATACCAATCTTTAACACCCTCAAATTTATCACGCAGCGGGACCAATGGTTCGGGCCAATAGTTGGGTGTTAATTCATAGCACAAAAACATAAGTAAATAAAGAACGACTCAAAAGAGACGTTTACAACATTGTTCCATTCATATAAATCAGAGTACTAAAACATTGTCCCACGCAAAACATTACCAAATCCAAGTTGCAAGTTTTTAAAACCATAACATTAAACAAATGTATTTTTGAGGAATGGAAAACAAAACATGTCAACAAAATAAGTTAGCACTATCTCCTCCTCGTGTACTCCAAGTCTTCATCCTTGATTACCTGAGATAAAACATGCTAAAAAGTCAATGAAAACGTTGAGTGAAATCATAGAATTTATATGAATAAGTTAGAACACAAGCATAAATATTAATTTAATGATGAACTTGTTGATCATACAAGTCATTTCAGATCAATTGCATTAAACTCGTGACACCGATCCCATGGACGAAATATGGATAATTTTAGATCATGTATATATCTTTTCATATGTTCACAAACAATAATAATAATGCCCCCAGGCTAGGTATCTTGTTGTATAACCAATAAAA
Source organism: Tanacetum coccineum (assembly GCA_026074375.1). Lineage (NCBI taxonomy): Eukaryota > Viridiplantae > Streptophyta > Magnoliopsida > Asterales > Asteraceae > Tanacetum > Tanacetum coccineum. The sequence goes on along the minus strand of BQNB010182768.1, from coordinate 9,518 downwards.
TCTCAAATACAATATGTCCAAAAATTAGGGTCCCTAAAACGGGCGTATCCCCAAACATCGAACCGGGTTATCAAGCCTATAGATCTATTAATTGTAACAGCGGCTACCCATCATAGGTAGTTGACGGTTCACGATTGAGGTCTTTTGACAAGAGGTACTTAATGAGCAAATAAAAGCTTTAAGTACAACCAGTCATGTAACGCTTAAGTAGAAGAAATCAATAAGTTTTCTTAGTAAAAAAAGCATGTATTCTCACCCCGAAAACAATTTATAAAAACTATTAAAAGAGAAAAGGCGAGGATATGAACTCACCGTAATAGTAAATAGCTTAGAAGCAAGACGAGCCTTTAGACGAGCGAGAAATACTTCTAAGCACCACCTAGAAGACGTGACGCGATTTAGTACGATAAATAAATCGATACGTAAAAATAATTAGGTGTTCATGAGATGTGTGTCTAAAATAAGCATGTCATTGCATTATGTCTTTCTCAAATCATTTTTACTCCAAATATGATTTATAATCTGACCTTATAGGTAATAAAACATCTACTAAGTTTCGACATTTAATTCTTATTTACCAATGTGTACCCATACGTTTTTAGATTTCAAGACTAGACGTAAAATTTCAAATTCTGAATTTAACCTAATTTCATCGACCCATAACTCTTACTCCTTAAATGATATAAGTATGAGGCTTTCACTCCTGGAAAGCTCTTTGAGTCTAATTTTCAAAATATAAAGCCCATCCTCTAAAAGTTTTAGAACCATAGTAAAATACTATTTTACCCTTGACCATCCAAATCAGATTATTTCCTGAATTTTAATCCTTTACGGAAACGGCCATAAATCTCAATCTATGATAGAAATTAAAGTGAGGACAAATGGAGGTGTTAGATTTATGTGTCTACTATAGGGATCAATTTTTTATTTCAACATTTTAGTGTAAAAATATAGACTTATACTTATTTTCCAAACAGTTGTACAGATTCGACTAGTTTCGGTAAATCGGCCATATCTCACTTATCCGGAGGAGATACGGGTCCATCCAACTCACCACATAATCTACAAATGTTTATCTACCTAAAATATGAATTGTCTAGTAGGCCACAAGATAAAACTAATTCGTACTAAGACCAACAATCTGCTGACTTAAACGAGTCCCCAAAATACCACTTTATCAACACTCACTCTCATTGATTTGACCTCAACAAAGAGTGCATACAATGCCATATCATGTTGTCACACATATTATAATCATAAAAATGCATATTTTACAGTAGGTGATCAAATCATAGTACTCTTGTAAAAGAAATTAAAGGAAATTTAAAGAAAGACTTACAAAAATAATAAGAGTGACACCAATAATTTCACACCATCATTACACCTTATTTCACCAAGTTTTTGACCCAACACAAAACCACTAATCACAACTACAACATCCTCCAAACTCCAAGAATGAACCTTTCAAGAATGATGGTTTTTAGATAGTGTTTAAGGATCAAGAAGATAGTACTAACAATGGTGGTCTAACTAGTGTAGAATTTAGCTAGGAAAAATTTTGTGGATTTGTTGTTTTGGTTGGTGGTATGGGACGGCAAGGGAGAGACCAAAGGGAGAGGTAGATGAAAATTTTATAGACTATGTGTAAGTGTGAGAGAAATGTTAGGTTTTATAAATATTAAGCATGCAATACATGCATTTGACTAGGACAAATGTCCTAGTCTTTCCTTCTCTTCATGCCACGCCACCCATGAGGTGGTGGTGACAAAAATTTATTTTTGTAACTTATAACTTTAACATTTAGGGTATAATTTTTTTAAGATAGGTGGGTAGTTTTGAGGTTAACGGGCATTAACGTAAAATATTACGAGAGTTAAGGCGGAACCACGAAGTAAAAACGAACAAGATAAAAATAGTTCTACATAAATTGGGATACTTTTCTGAAAATTTAAATTACGTAGGATTTAAGACGAATAATAATTCTAAACATGGATTACGAATAACTAAAACGACAATTTTAATAAAAATTGGCTAAAATTATAAAATGAATTATATATATCTTAGAGAATAATTATAAGTTCGGAATAAGTAGTGACCTTAAATACAGGGTTTTACATCCTCTCTACCTTACGGGAGCGTCGTCCCGGTGCTCGATTCCTCATACTCACCTTATTCTTGTTCGAGAAAAGATGAGGATACTTGCTCTTGAAGTAATCTTCTCTTTCCCATGTGAATTCTGGACCTCGTCGCGAATTCCATTGAACCTTAACTATGGGAATCCGGCATTGTTTGAGTTGTTTCACTTCACGATCCATAACTTCCACCGGCTCTTCGATGAAGTGTAATTTGTCATCAAGTTGAAATTCTTCAAGTGGGATAATCAGATTCTCATCCGCCAAACATTTCTTTAGATTAGAAACATGGAATGTGTTATGAATTCCACAGAGTCCATCGGGTAACTCCAACTTATATGCCACTGGACCAATTCTATCAATAATCTTGAAAGTCCCTATATACCGTGGACTCAACTTACCACGGTTACCAAAACGAATCACGCCTTTCCAAGGTGATACCTTTAACATTACCATGTCTCCCACATCAAACTCCATTGGCTTACGTCGAACATTCGCATAACTCTTTTGTTGACTATGAGCAGTCAGTAGGCGATTCTTGATTTGGACAATCTTTTCCGTCGTTTCTCAGATTAATTCTGGTCTTGTTAGTTGACTCTCACCGACTTCACTCCAACAATTAGGCGATAAACAATGCTTTAGAACCACATGTTGGTGTTGAAGTATGGAAAGAATCAAATGGATATCAAAATAAGTGTAGAATTGGAAGTTGTATGAATAACCCGCACTTTGGTAGTACATTCCTTGATGATTAAATAGCATGTATACATGTTCGGTAGAGAAGAGAGTATCCCCTTACTCAACCTAACTTTCAATGATGTTTGGAAAAGACGGCATTAAAAGTTTGAATATGTGAACGTATGACCAGGGCTTATCAGCTTTGTAATCATCTCTGGAAACAAGATAAATGACGTAAAAAGTGATTTGGAAGCATCTCCTATTTGTTGATGAAATGATTTAAATTATCGAAACATGAGGATTGTGTGAAGAGAGAGAATATCTAAGCCCTGTATAGTTTGAGGTGATTTTCTGTTTGTTATGTGTGAGCACAAATATAAGTAGCCTATCGTCTGGTGACAGTGTGAATTCAGGAAAATTGTTGCTTATGTTTGGTGATTATGAGAATGTTAGTGACGTGAGTTGACGGAGGCTGATGAGGCTCGCTGTGTAAGAGCATAGAAATGTATTGCCTGCACAGAAGAAGGTTATAGTGGTTGTAGTTAGAGCATATAAGATCTCGAGTTCGAATGACCCAGAAGATAGAAAATCGCTATTCGTATGATAGAGTGTGTTGTGTACCCAATATACCCCGCGCTAGCACTGTAGATACCCTGCTACCATTGCCTCATCGTGCGCACTCCACCAACGTTAATGAGAGTGTGCACTGTAGCATGAGTGTATGCAATTCCACCAGATCTGATACAAAACTAGCTACAGCTCATCAATCTCTACTCACCGTTCTTCGCTCCAATATTGCATGCTTCTGGACTCATCTCGGCTACCTTTCTAGCTACCTGTACGTGTATTATTTCAACTGTTTGTTATAACTGAGTACGTGTTGGATGTCCATTTTCCAGTTACGCAGTCTACTCCGCTTTTTTGATTTGTATTAGTTATTCTATGATAGAAAAGCTTTATAAGATACTTAGGAAATGATTGTAGACCGACTAGGCTTCCTTGTGTATATAGGAGGTACTAGGGCATAGAGTTTGTACAAATCACACTTAAACAATTTAATCTAATCCTTTGTAGCTTATTCACTAAGCTTCCAAGGTCTCTTGTAACCCTAATACTTTGAGACTTAATTACGTATTATTATCATTAATAACTATTGGAGTTTAATTGTTGATTGTAAATATGTTCATTGAATTCTATGTCTTCTTTAACAAATTTCTTATATTAAGATTAGATACGCATTAATTCTTTAATACATTCAAACAAAGCTTCTACTATAGTTGTGTTAGATTTATCTAATATAACTAAACCTTAAATAAGCTTAAGGAATTCGATCTATTGAAGTGGGATCAATAAAAGCTAATTTCAAGTTATGAAAAAATGACGTTTATGTTGTGTGCAATACGATCATATAAAAATATAGCTAACATACTAAGGGTGGTCTTAATCCCGAAAAAATGTATTTTTCCAACACATATAATATTATCGGCTACAATTGCTTCGCATTTCTTTCTTATACAAGTGCTTCGCGGCAACGCACAAACGAAAATCCTCGCTAAACATTTGCATCTTAATATAATGATGCAATCCTAGTCTAATCTCGTAATAGACTTAATATATGCATCTTATAATCATAAAACTCATGATCCTTTTTTTTGGAAAATGGATCACGGACAAAATATGATTTTGATTTAAAAAAACAATTTTGTGATTTCACAAAAATGAGCACTTGGCACAAGTTTCATAAGTTTATAAAAACATTTTTGATATTTAAAGGTGCGATTGGTTTGCATTCTTGAATCACTATCGATATAAGAATGATTATAGGATGAAATAAAAGTAATAGTATTATATCCAATATTGTTGTTTGGTTTGGTATTAAATTTTATAAGATGTAACCATTTTCATACTAATAAAATAAAACACATAAAATGTACAACTTATTTTTTTTCCTTCATTATAGAAGTAAAACACAATAAATTTTGCACAAGAAAAAGACAAAAGACAAAGACAAAGGGGAACAAATGAGTTAAAAGTTAAACAAATTACCAAAATAAACTATTTTAATATCTATCATACCAAAATGAACCAAAAATATTGTGTTTACCAAATAAGACAATACATGACACTTATAGGTGGTCTATTGGTTTTGCGATTTTGTTTGACTTCAATACCACCTAGAAAAATTCATCCAACCCTGTAACACTACCAAATTTTTTCACCTAACCCTCCATCTTTCTGAATCTTCTTCACCATCTCAACCAAAAATCTTCACAACAAAAACACCTCAAGCAAAAACATACATCAAACTCTTCTTTTCTAATTCTCACAAAAAAATGAAATCAACAGTAAGTTAGTATTTTTTTGATAAAAAGATTTTGCTTTTTACATATATCACATTGTTTTGTTTTAGATAAAAAATTTGTATACTTACGTGGTTTTTGAGAGTTTGGCAGGCGAACATATGCATCCAGCGCTTTGATATATGTCATTAAGGCGCATTTAAGCATCTTTAGTGCGCTTTGATTTCTGTGATTTGTCGTTTTTCAGACGGCATATTGTTTATTTTTAGTTTTTAACCGGCGCACATAGCCATCTAGGCGCACATAAGCACAGACGCATAAGTCGTTGTTTATGTTAGTGTTGAAAGAGAAGTTATGCATTCCCTCAGTCCCATACTTTTATACAAAACACCAGCTTAAAAGCCTTAGGTTGTAACTCTGGTAATTTTAGAATTTCTACAAATTGTTATTAAAAAAAAGTCTTGCATAATTTAAATAGAACGTTTTTTTAGACTTTATAAGTCTCGCATGATTTAAAAAAGTTAAATGGGTTATCGGGGGAACCTTTATGGCAACTTTGAATGGTCATGTTGAATGTCACCAAGAAAGTTAGTTCAAGTCACTAGAAAACAAGTTGCAAAGATGACTTGTACAGTGCTTGCATACATCATTGTAGTTAGATATGGATTGTACAAGTTGCAAGCACCTATTCATATCCATACTTCATGCTTGGTACCAAGGTTGTCAAGATCGGGATCCTACCATGGATCATTTTCGTTTTTGCAAGATCGAGATCGTAAGATAGGATCGGGATCGTAAGATCCTACTATAATGTTATTTTCTTAATATTCTTTCTAATATTATATAAATCTACAAATGATTATATATTATAAACACAAAATTATATAAATGTTTCATAAGAATGTTGTCATAAATTATAATTATAAAATCTTTAAGAAGATTAACTTGTTTTTTTAATATCTAGGAAACATAACCCATAAATTCGTAGATTTTAGTTCGTGGTTCGAGAAAAGTAAGATCGGATCGTAGTAGATCTTAAGATCATATGGTCAAGATCAGGATCCTATAAGATCCTAAGCAAGCAAAGATCCTACGTAGGATCTTGATCGTTTTTGCTTTGTAGTGTCGTAAAATCGTAAGATCCTAACATCAGGATCGGGATCTTAACAACCATGCTTTTGATTTTTCAAAAATATATTTAAGGAACTTTTGTATTTATCATAAATATAAAGAATATCCTACTGTATTCATAAATAAGTTCATACATATCCTAATCTATTAATATTTATTGTCTGTATTTTTAAACAAGTTAGATTCTAAATATAAAAAATATCATAAATATACAGCATTCAAAAGTCTATTATATATTTTATATGTAATTAAGTCTATATATAGTGAAGATATACTCTAAAGTTATGAATGTACTACATAATTATACACATGTCGACATGGATCTTTTAAGATAAATTTAGAAAACATTTTGTATATATCTTTCTCACTTTTATCTTCTCATCTCAAAAGAAACGTATATATATCATATATAGGCAATATTCATTTAAATCCTACATTGTCTTCATCAACACAAACCCTAATATCATTCATAATTTTGCAGAATCATTAGTAGTTTGAAGATCGTAATGAAGATCCTAATGAACCACGTAAAAAAGGTATGTATCTTCTTCTCCAAACCTAATTGCAATTATGGTTCGATCATTTTTATAAAAGTCTATTGTATATTTTATATATAATTAAGTCTCTATATAGTGAAGATATACTCTAAATTTATGAATGTACTCCATAATTATACACATGTCGATATGGATCTTTTGAGATAAATTTAGAAAAGATTATATATATATCTTTCTCACTTATATCTTCTCATCTCAAAAGAAACGCATATATATCATATATATGCAATATTCATTAAATCCTACAATGTCTTAATCACCACAAACTCTAATATCATTCTTAATTTTGCAGAGTAGCAGTTTGAAGGTCATAATGAAGATCCTAATGAAGCACGTAAAAAAGGTATGTATATTCTTCTCCAAACCTAATTGCAATTATGGTTTGATATTTTTTTAGGTATGCACATGCTTGACTAGGCATTCAAGATCAGGCCATTGGTGGATTGATGGCTCTCATATATATAAATGAGACAGGACACACATAAGCTAATGGTGATGTACAATCTGATTTAGAGAAGATGAAGGTATGTTTTTAAATCCATGTATTTAATTTTTTGTTTTGTAACTTCATAGCTCTTTTGTATTAATGAAAATTATATATATGTATATATATCATCAATATTTTTTATTATTATGAAGTAGAAGCTAAGGGTGATGAAGAATCTGATTCAGAAACGATGAAGGTATGTTTTTATATCAAT
>BQNB010182767.1:0-12468 GCA_026074375.1 Tanacetum coccineum | reverse complement strand
TTCAAACTAATTGTGGTCTAAACCGGGTTTACTTTATGTGAATAAGACATTAATTTATTTGTCACCAATAATAATAATATAATTTTTAGAGGATCTAGGAATAAGGGAGCAGAAAGTAGCTATGCATCCATAATTAGCATCTATGAGTAATGTTAGCAATTTAACTTGTATTTAACAATGATTTCGTTTTTAAGCTTGGTTTGGGGCGGGTGAAAAATCGAGGACGATGAATTTATCCTTTTAGCGTTTCTTGTTCTGTGAAGTTATGATATGTATGAATGATAAGAATAAATGCATAAAAATGGCCAAATTCATAAAAATGGTGAAACGGGGGGCTTTTTTTTAAACTAGTGATTTCTTAATCCCCTTAGATGAATACTTAGCTACTTTTCGAGGTAATTAGTCTAAAGGGGTTGAAATCTTTGATTTTCTAAGTGTGTTTATGAAATTTCATGAGGACACGGCAATAGCTTAGTATGGGGGATTAAGAAATAAGCTTAAAAGACCAAAAATACTTAAAAAATACAGTGTATATATGTGTTTTGTCAATAGTGTCTTGCAGGTAACGAATATTCAATAAAAGGACAAAAATGAAGCAAAACAGATAAAACCAAGCACAAGAATGGAAAGAGTACGAGAAATTGAAGTTGAAGGCATACCCATCTTCTACGAACCAACCCGGGCCTACTTAGTGGGCCGGGTCAGCAAATATCAAGACTAAAATCCTTAAGCCTTTTAATAATTATATAAGTCCATGTCCATTTCTCTTTAACCTTAATTCTGGCCCAAATCACAATACAAAAGCCCAATCCAAATAGCATGATCCTAGTCAACCCTATCATACAACACAGGGTCAACAACCAAGTCAAAATTACTGCTCACCTTCTCCTTTCCCTCCACAATTTCACCATTACCACTCACAGGGAAAATCCTACAAAGTACACGCATCTTAATGCTTCTAGAAGAGTACGACTGACACCTTTGACATTCTCCTTGTATACGCTGGCAATCCCACATCATTTGATTGGATGATGGGACGTGTACATAATCCAACGGCTCAAATATTGAAGTTTTAGAGGTTGTTATGGATCAAAGGCCAAGATTAGAGATTGGGGAGCGTCCTAGAAGGCTAGAAGGTTCCTCTCACCCCTATAAATAGAGGGCTTGATCACACAATGAAAGGAGTAGATTTTAGCTTTAGCCTATTAGTAATTCATAGTAGCTTATAGTTTAATTTCTTGTAATTTACTTTCCAAAGCATTGTAATCTCTTTTATATTCAATAAAATTCAGTTTAATTTCAATTCGTGTTTTATAAAAGTCTTTTCTCTTATGCAATTATGGTTTAAAAATGTTCATAATCACCTAATAAGCTTCTATAAGCTCTTGTTTACTACTTAAGCTAGCTTATACTCAGTTAAGCCTTCAAATGCTTAACTGAGTTTAAATTTTCACTTAAATTCTCCCCTAAATTATCTCAGCTCTTGATTTGGATGATAATCCAATTATAGATGGGCTTATGGAAAATACCAGCTTATCTATGATAAGCTGAAGCATGTTGACTTAAGCTTAATTGAGCATTTAAGTCCCTATTTAGTTGGGACAAAGGTACTCTTTCATTTACCATTTGTAGCTTATTTTTATAACTCTTCTTATTTTGTGTTTATTTATGCTTATTGTGTGCTTAATTTAGCTTAAATATGCTTATTATGTCTGATGATGGCTTATTATGTCTTTTCCTTAATTTAAAGTAGTTTAATTTGAATGTTAGCTAAATCTGTCTAAATTAGTCAATCTGCTTATTTGATTTGCTTATTGAATTGTGCTTATTCATGTGAGGTTTATGCTTGTTTGTCCTTTAATTATCCCATGCTTAATCTGTTTTTATATATCTTAGCTTAATTTAGTCTTTTATAGTTTAAAAATGCATAATCAGTTGTTAAAGGGGTGTTTTGCACAAACAGCACTAACACTTGTTAGTGCTGCCTAAGCCATTTTGGCCTTTGAATCATTTTTAATCAGCTTAATCTTAGTCTATAATTAGTTATTATAAGTTTTCAAAGTCTCAATCTATGTTTTTAGGTATTTTCTAATCATGGTTTGAAACTGTGGTGAACTTGTGTGAGATTAAGCTTGTTTCATTTAGATGTTGATTAATAGCTTGTTGGTACCATTTTAATGTTTGTTTTTGGTTAGAAATGCAGTAGGTATGAGTTTGAATGGGTTTGCATTTGCCATTTTGGATTTAAGTCAAAATCTGTTTAGTGTCCTAGTCTAATTTTCATAGTCTAAAAGCCAGTTTTCAATAGCCAATTGAGATGAGATTAAACTTGTTTTAAGGTGTGAATTTGATAGTATAAGGTCATTGGATGTTAAGCTTAATCTGTTTTGAGTTTTTAGAGTGTCAAAAGTACTTTTGAGTCTTAATTTTAGCTACAAAAAGTGTCTAAAAAGCCAAAATAAGTAGTAGTAGTAGTAGTAGTAGCATCTGTCTTAATTAGTTTTGTTTTATAGCTTAATACTTGAACTCATTAGCTTAAGTTTAGTCTGAATTTGCTTATTGAGTCACAGTATAGATCTGTTTTTAGCTTTTAGCTTTTAATTTGTTTGTTGAGTCTTATTTTTAAGCTGCTAATAGTCCTTTTAAGCCAAAAAGCCAAAAAAAAGTTTAGTGTAGTCTATCACTTTTTCAAGTCCTTTTCATAGCTTAATTTTTAATCCAATTTTCTTAATTCCTGTTTTTATGTGTTCTTTGGATGCTAAAGTTTATTTCTGTTTAGTTCTTCATTTATTTCAAATGCTTATTTGATCTAGAAATCAGCTCAAAATGGGCCATTTGTTCTTTGAACCTGTCATGTTTAAGTCAGCATATCTTTTAGCTTTTGAGAGCTTTTTAGCCAATTTTGTTAGCTAATTCCTTGTCATCTTTGCTTATTAGATCTAAGTTGTTGTTAGATTTCAGCTTCTTAGCTTTTTATTTGCTTATTTTAGTCTAAAAAATCACACAGCTTAGCTTAAGAGGTTTAGAGTTATAAATTAGTAAAAACTGTCATCTTAAGCTAGCTTTTTCTAGCTTATTTCAAAGTTTCATAAAAAGTTCATTTTACAAAAATTGCTTATTTTTAACTGTTCTTTATAAGTCTCAAAAAGAAAAATAAAAAAATGTTTTACCAAAAAGAAATGCCACAGGGTTCGAACCTGTGACCTCTCCTTTATAACACCAACACCTCAACACACATACTCCACTACCAACTTCCCTTCGGTCTTTTTCATAAACCTTTTGCAACATTTAATCTTTATACCCTTTTTCAGTTTTAACCCTTCTAGCTTATTTGATTTTTCCTAGCTTATTTATAAGCCCGTTTTTAGCAATTTTATTTTTCTTACATTAGTTTTAGTGTTAAGTACTTTCAGTAATTTTTTGGAATTTTATAAAATATTTTAGCATTTTTAGTATTATTTTTAGATTAAAATTGTATTTAATTCATAATAAATAAAATAAAAGTCAAAAAAAATATTATTCTTTTTTTCTAAAATTATTTTTAATCATTTAGGACCTTTAGAAATTAAATTTACATTTTTAGGGTTAAAATTTGATAGTTTAGGTTTTTAAGTCACGTTTTAATATCCCCGTTAACGTTCTTTTAGCTTTAATCATTAGTTGCTTGCTTTTACTTGTTTTCCTTTGTGTTTTTAGAATTAGAAATCAAAAACAAAAATACTTGACATTCAAGCATCAAACAAAATACTTTTGTGGATTTCAAATTCACTTCTTGTCGGAATACGACACTTGGGAAATATACTATTGTTTGTCCTTAAGCAATTTTATATTTACCGAGAAACTCTCTATACTATTATTAATTTGGTATTTTATGTATATATTATATATCCTATTTTGCTCAAATCAGGTTGATGAATAATGACAAGTTAATTTCTTGCTTCAAGATTGTCATATATTTTGCGTGTGCGAAAAACTATTTGTTGTTATGCATAGTATGCATAGTTTTTGACATTTTATTAGTATATGAATGATTTTTCTAACCATTTTAATACAACACACATCTTTTGTAAAACACTATATGTTTATAAAAAGAATATAATTACGTGTGTGTGTGTTAGAACAATGCAAGCACAAGCAACGTTTAAAAATACAATTTCTTTTACTTAATTACCAATGTATTAATACAATCTTTTATTTTGTTTAGCCAACCCAAGGTCAAACACCGCAAGATGATGAAAAGATTTAGACATCTTGTTGGAAGAGAGTTGATGTGTTGGAAATATTTTAGTGACGGGTTTTAATATATGATCTTAGGACATTATTTTTCGGCATAATCCGAAAACTATTAACATACAAATAGCATACATGGCACATGTGTTTAGATTTATAATAAGCTCAATTACAAATAGTAATGATTACTTATTAATATCTATTAACCAAGTTGAAACAAAAGTAAACACACATAATCATCTAGCATACACATAAGGATATTCGTCGTTGTTTTGTGTATTAGATATAACGATGTATACTTAGCTTGATTTGATTTGAAAATAAAATAGTTCCTCCCCATTTCAAAAATTAATTAAGATCAATATTTTGAAAGGACAAATACACTATTTTTCAAAGATATATCAATTAGAAATGCCCGACTCAAAGGAAAATGTAAAATACAAGTTTTACGTTAAAACGGAACTCAAAGTTTTGACCACTATGTAGTATTTTGCATTTCTGACTTATTTAAGTTTAGAATGAAGACTTGGAAGTATTTTTAAATGAAAGTAGACTCAATTATCTTCAATGGGGTATAATTCTTAATAAAAAGAGTTAAACGTTGAAAAGTTATTTTTGTGTCTTTTACTTATTGTCTATCTTACTTGCACAAAACCTTTTCAAAGAACTTAATATATTACTTTGCTTTCAAGCCATGAGTTAGTAAATGATAATTTTGTAGTTATTGTTCACTAGCTAAGAGGGGACAACAACTTTAAAACTCGCATCACAAATCACATGTGATTTTAGATTGTCTAAAATTTAATACCCCTAAAAAGGGGGAAAACTTGTCGAAAAATATATAGAAATGCTCGTCTACTGAAGAATAAAAAAAATCTCGTTGTGATGATGTATTTTTTCGTGCAGCGATTTATCATTTATAAAATATTTTAAGAAATAAATATAAACAGTAAGTTTTTTTTCGATAATTGATAAATAACCAGGATTTATACATTTGATTTTAGATTTTTTTTTAATTTTTATTGAACTCACCCCATAAAAGTATGAGTTGTGATTTTTTCACACTTTTAAAATTTATTGGGACATATTTCATTGTGCTTTAAATTTTTGTACAAAATTCACACGTATTTAATCTGTTTATAATGAGTGTGTAAATCAATCACTCTTTAAAAATACCAGCATGTTATCTGCGCAAAGCAACGGTTTCGAAGAAATTGAAACTAAAACTTAATAAAAATATATCAAAATGGATGTTGACTTAAAAAGCACAAAATTTCAAAAAATATCGGGCAATTAAATCATTAAAAAATATATATATATATTAATTTAAAAATAAATGTGATTTTTTAATTAAGAAGTGACACGTGTCACTTTAAGATGTGTTTACTTAAAATGAGATTGATGGTTAAGATTGCACATAACAAAAGGTTGTTACATAAAATGAGATGGATGTGTTTATTGTTAAAAATGATATTTTTATAAAAAAAAGTAAAGTTTAAATTTTCAGACTTTTTAAATATGAAATTGTGGCAAATGCTATAGATAAATAGATTTCTTAATTTTGTGGAAATAAAATAAGGAGTAATAAAAATAGAGGTTGAATATAACAAGGTTTTTAACGGAGCGCGAGTTTTTATGTTATCAAACCTTTCTATGAAAAGTGATGTAACATGAATGCAGTAGCAACAAAGACACTGAATTGTGAAACATTCATTATGTAATAGAAATTTATACATGTATCTGTATTGTCAAACTATTCTTGCAGATCCGGAACCTTGTCGCACCACCACCTAATAATACTTATGTGCCATTTGGTGCTAGCCCAAGAATGTGTCCTGAAATCAAACTAGAGGTAAAAGATATGTGTAATTAAGCACTTATCAGCTACCCTTTTGGTTCGCTCGTTGACTTTGCAACCGATGCAATGACCCATCTCATCACTATGAATAAACTGCGAGTTACTCGTATGCATCCATCGAGTTTTGTTTTCTATTACAGGTAAAGCAGAAAAGGTTAGCTTTATAACAAAATGGTTCAAAGGGGTCTGTAGTCATCTAAATAGTTTGATTATTATTGTAGAACAAAAGGCTAAACTTCTGCGCATAAATAAAAGTCTTTAGGGTCAAACCAACCAGCCCCGTTTTGACCCATACCAAAATACCTGTTTTGACCATTTGGTTTTGCTACCTTTAATAATGATCTAGCCTCTTAAAAAGTAATCATCATAGCAGGTGTTAAATAATGAGAAATGGATGTGTAAACGAATGTCACGGCTAATTTCATAAAACAGAATTAAAGTTTACAGATTTATCTTTATATCAAATAAGCAAAAGAAATAACATACCGATGCTTGTTTCGGCCTAAATGTATCATAACTATATAAGTTTCTGATTATAAAAAAAACAAAAAACATGTTAGCAAACTGTCAAGTTAACGATCATACTGGATGCAAAGAGCAGTTAAAAGCTGATTTTTTGTGTGAAAAAAGCCATATAAACAGCTCATAAAAGCTGTAAAATACAACACAAAAGCTGTAAAACGAAACACAAATGCTCCATGTTTCTGCTATTCAAGCATCCATGTTTTTTTGCTATATCATGGCCTGCCGATCGATTCGGCTGTAAAAATAACATAAATCTCAATAACAAAAATTTCAAAAAAATAGCAGCAAACTAAAAAAAATCCTCAATATGGATGTGCACACATACAAACCTTCTTCACCCAAAAAAACTGATTTATAAAATTTATATAAAATTTTCTAAGAAAAAATGCCATCTATCTCAATCACGATTTGCTTTAAGCATGTTTGATATATCAAATATCAGATAAACAGTTTAAGGGTGTTTGGGATTGCTTGTTTTGAAATTTTGTGAGTATTTATGATTGCTAAAAATTGGGTGATTTCATTTAGAGCATGGCTTAAATAGCTTATACAAATTCTAAGTTTTTTGGAGCATAGCCGAGATAACTCAAATTCCAAGTTTTTTGGAGCATGACCGAGACAACTTACACAAATTTCAAGTGTTTTTTTTCATTTTCGAGCATGGCTTAAACAGCTTTTAGTAAAGAATGATGTTAAAAAATAGATTCAATCTTTATAATTTATATACAGAACTTTAATTGGACCTTTGTACTTTGATTTTATCCTTTTCTTACCAATATGTTTGCAGGTGGAAGGAAGGAATACAATCTGAGCGTTTAAGCTGCTGCTAGCTAATCAAATATTACCAGTCTATTTATGTAATTAATTATTCCTACGCTCTCTGTAATAGTCTGATCCTACGTATGTCACTTCAAATCTAAGCAGCCTATCCAACACACCCTACTCATATTAAGCATTTACACAAAACGAACGGCTACAAAAGACGCTAAACATTATCTTAATTACCTAGGGAACTAAAAGCGGATGGCTAGGGATATTAATCAAGCGATGGCTAGGAATTAATCACGCAAACACAAAGTACATACATAAATTGTTTGAAACTGAAATACCTGAAGTATACAAAGTCCTATGCATCTTGTTATTTGCAAGCAATGAACTCCTAAGTTTCTCGCCAAGCAGCAAAGCCCTTTTCTTAAGAGTGTTGCCGCATCAATAACCGAGATCCATTTTCTTAAATTTTCAGACCGAGGTCAGAGTTTCAGGACAGTAATTTAGGTACCTGGTTGTGAGTCATCTTTTCTACCCTTTTGTGTTCTTGTGATGGAGAAAGGAGAACCGACTTAACTGGGAGTGTATGAATCAACACTGACTCGTCATAGATTGTCCTACATCATACATATAGTTAAATGTATTTTTCAGTAAAGTAGGTACCTCTCTTAGACATAAATACAGATAGTTAATTGTATTTATTTCTTGTTAGCAGCAGTATACAACCTATTTCAAGAAAGTCACAAAATTTAAAGCTTTATCGAACCTCAAACTCGAGCAGCCATAACAAATGCCTGCAACGTCAGTTGAAGCAGTGATCATATGCTTCCAAAGCGCAACCTACATCTAGAGGTGTGTAAAATCATCAGTGTAACCATATACATTCTGATCGTTTGCAAATTGCTCAAATGCCACTAAAACGTTACGTCGTCTACATTATCTAAGATGATATGCCACAACTACTCTTTGGCCATATTCCTACACCATGTTACAAATCAATAAAAAATGTGGGAGGTCTAAAGTGACCACGCCAACCTCTCCGAAGAGAAGGGCTTTACCTGGTTTTTGTTCGTCTCACGGTTGGCTCAGACCCCGAGGATTAATCGGCTAAAAGATCATCAACAAAAAAAAATTATGCCCATTTTCAGCCAATGAGGTTTTTTTTGGCACAATTCCATTAAACCATCTTAGGTGAACTTTTTTTATCTATTAGGCGTCATAATGAAATACATATAAATCAAGAAGTTCGCTACGGTCATTGTAGTTCGTTGTGGACTTAACGTGTTGATAGCAGTAGCTCTCATTTCTTCATATGTAATGTAAACGTGTGTTACAGAAAGCATAGACCCTACAACCATATGCAAGAAAACTATAAAGACAATAATACTCACAGCTTATGTGAATGAGAAAACTAAGTATAGCATAAAGTTGCACCTTTCCTTACATCGATTAACAAACTGTAGAAACCAACTCGATCACTGCACCTAATCGAAACACATTAAAAACAGTTGCTCTGTCCTTGCATCGATTGATAAATGAATAATATATCGACAATCTCGTTGCTCTTGCGGCAACCCTTGCCATTCCCTGTTAAATTTAGAAAAAAGTTTATAATCAAGCAACAAAAGTTATTAAGTGGGTTATCTACTATTGTATTTGAATCTCTCATTATTAGTGCCTTAGGGGTCATATAATCAGTTTGGGATTACCATCAAAAATAATTCAAATTATCCTATAATTTAGGGGTCATTTTACATGTAAATGGTGAAACAATCAGAATATGACCAATCCTAGACATAGAAATGGCAAACACCACCAAACATTATAATTTTCATGCAAACCCATAAACAGAAAAACATGTGGAATGCATACCTTTCCGAAAGCAACTTCATATTCCCATATAAACCCTTCTTCTCTTGTTTTGTCTCTTTAGAGCTATGTCAGCCTGCAAACATACCGTATTCAGTGCCAATGTTCACAGTTATAATATTACATGCTCTTGAAAATGTTTATGTAGGATTGCTTAATGAAAGTCTGTTATAGTAATATCACATGCTCTTGAAAAGTCTGTTAGAATCTTTTTCAAGAGTCTGATATAATAATATTTTTGAAAGTCTGTTATAAAAATATACCACAATACCACATTCTACCTTATTCAATCGTTATGAACATGAAAACGTTTTTGCCAACCTGCGATAATAACTCGATTTGTAGACGTCCAATTTATTCACATATGTACCTGTTAGGCAGAGGGGATATGTAGCGTGCACTTAACCTCAGATCGCTAATCTTCCTCAGGAGCCGCTCCATTTTACCATATTTAGTTCTGTATAAACATGTTGAGCATGTTGACATGATCAATGTGATGTTCAACATGTTTCAAGGGAAGCTGTTCGTCATTTTACTATATTTAGTATGATAACATGCTCTTGAAAAGTCTGTATAGAATTTCTTTTTCATGAGTCTGATTAATAATTATTTTTGAAAGTCTATGTTATTAAAATATACCACATTCTACCCATGTACACGAAAACGGTCCAAACCTGGTTTATCAATCAGAGGTAAGACGTCCACATTTATTCGACACCCTTGTACCTATTAGGAATGTAGCGGTGACACTATACCTAGATCGCCAATCTCCACTAAGAGCGACTCCCATTTTACCATATTTAGTTGATTACATGTTTGAGCATGTAACATGATCTAATGCTGACATGATTCACTATGGTTGTAATATGGAAGTCAGGTCAGCATTGTATTTCAGGCGATCGTCATGCTTTGTAGATAAAAGATAAATCATATGCTATACTTACACTGTGTAGTTTCGCGGGATCCGTCACAACATGGAGAAGAAATTCTCGTTTGTAGGGGCATCATCTTTCTCTGGATTTTCTTGGGTTTCCGCAGGAGCATTTTCGTCCTTCTCTTCTTGTTTCTGGCTATCTTCCACTATGACCTTTTCAGGAGCCTCGTCTTTTTGCGTGTCATCAGTCTTCTCTGCATCCTGCATTTCCGTTTCAGATACCAATTATACCATTAAACCAAGTCATTCCTATCAGCCATATAAGCCCACTGATGCAATGTAATATGTTAGGTGTTTGTAATATAGTGTTTGGACCAAAAGCTTATGTAAATTCAGAGAAACTTATAAGTCTACTTTTTCCGCCTTATGAGCTAACCAAGTTGAGCTTATTGAATTAAAAAAGCTATAAGTTCAACTTGATAAGCCAATAAGCCCAAAAAAGTATCCTTATGAGCTTTTTCGAATTTACATAAGCTTATAATGCCCGATACATACGCTAACACAAACACCCCCAAAGCTTATTTACAAATTAATCCGCATCTTTCTGCTTTGCTCTTCTCCTCTACATAAGTGTTGGTCTATTTTGCACATTGTATACAGAACATATAAGCTTATCCAGACATTATCTGATAACTTTGCTTGTTTTATAAGCTACATAACCCTGGAGTGCATTTCAAAAACTGGTGTTTGGGAATGCTTATCGCTACTGCTTATCGCTACTGCTTATCTTAGTCGTTAAGTATTTTTGAGTGTTTGGATAGATAAAAACTGCTTAGTTAAGAATCCTAGATAGCCAATGATATTACCTGCTTAGTTCATAGGCGCAACTGTTTTGTTTGTTTGATCTAACATTTTGCTCGTCGTAGCTAGTCCTTAGAAGGTCAGTCCTTCTTTCATAATGTTGTACCAAAAATCAAAAAAAGAATGACAAATGTGTCGATTCTCTAAATGTATTCTTAACGAACATATTCTTTGCAAAGTTCTTAGAACCGATTATACAGTATAGAAACCCATAACGGGTAGAAAGGTAGTATAACTTGGCCTATATGTTTAGCTACCTCACAGCCAAAATCAGTATGAGGTGAATCCGGTTTTTTAGCAATTATGTTCACCTATGTTTTCACCACTACATGTAACACTTATTAGCAATTTTTTATTCCTTTCACCCAACTGCCGTAAACAATTCAAAAGGAGTTAGAGTACCCCGTATCAAACCATAATCGCAATCACGAAGCATTTATCAGTGGCATAAAGCCATTATTTGCAAGACAAAGCTGCTTACTCTCCAGTTTACAGAAAACTTGGTTTCGTGATTTATCAATTGATAAACAGCAAGCTTTGGATGTGTGAGCTTTGTTAGTTACATGTAGATTAACTATATGAATACTTGAAATCATAAATGAGGCAATTGTACCTTAACCCAATGATGAAGCTATCTTTGACCACATTCCTTTCCATAGGAGGAGTTCCATTCTATGACATAATCAATAATAAAATTACAAATCTAAACATAACATCTTATAAGAGGTAACATGAAAAAAATCTAACTTGATACACATTAGCTGCCATCGGTGAGCAGGCGACGACGACGAATATTCTACCTGAACCGAAGACATGTAAACGCATAAGCATGACGGTTCAAACTCCCCTAAAGCCTCAACATTTCTAACGTAATCCAAATCATCTTCCAGTCCACAATTAGAGGCATTAAGCCTTCTGATGTAGTTTGGATGTCACATCATGGAACCAAAACCTCATCCCTAAAAACGAAAAAAGCCACAAATCAGTTTATAAGCCTAAGAACAGAACACGAAAACAAACATAGTTAACCATAGAAAACAATTATTATAAAACATCCAATATAATTATATAAGAATGAGTATATATAAACTAAGAACCTTACCTACTCACACATTGATATCATATCAATATTGACGTTTTAGATAGGTGTTTCCAAAGCCGAATCACTTTGACTTTGATTGAGCACATCTGATTTTCACCATCAACATCCTCTAGGAGGATTGTTGGAAACACGAAAAGTGTCGGTCACTTCCATGTTGTAACAAGTCTTAGCTCGTAGTTAGTATCATGATTAGATTAGTAATCTAGTCCGGCCCAAGGCCCATGGGAGACCCACTCTAGCCCATGACCGGCCAATGGTAGGTTATAAATAGACCCTCTCCTAGTCTTGGAGAGGGTTGGTTGTTCCATTTTTCCCATACTTTCATTTATACAATTCATCCATTTTCCATCCAAGTTCTCTTTAACATCACAACCCACATCT